>JAOVVB010042912.1:0-15042 GCA_028570985.1 Heterobranchus longifilis
GAAAGCACTACATTTCGGTGTTTTTCTTTTGTGCTCTTTAACCTCTTTTTCTAGACACAGATTAGAGTTTTCACACACCAACTTTTTACTGTTTTGCATTTTGAAAAAAAATGTTTGGATACAGACAGTATTTCCTTGGAAATCACAAGTGATAATGAACTTTTAATGTAATAAAAACTCATCATTACTGAAAGAGAGGTTGTTATAGTTATAAATAATTTAATATTTTTTCTCAGGTGTACTTTGCATTCTAGTGTCAGACTCAGTTTTGTGATCAGAGTATATAAACAAGTTGGAAAACAAATTATATCGTTTAGATTTTAGGAGTTCAACGGATCCCACACTGTAAATATGCTTTATTATTCTGATTATTATTATAGCAGCACCCATTTGAAAGCCTGCTGAGAGGCTGTTGCAGCAATAAAACAAGTCAGACCATTTACTGTACTTTATACATAAGCTATATTAAAAGAGGAGGGAACTACAAGTAATGACAACCTCCTGTGAGACAGTGCCATCTAGTGTTTCATGCAATACTCTGACAAAACTGTCCAGAACAATTGTGCAATTTCAACACAGTTGTTTACGTATCTTTTGTACTGTAATTACAGATTTCCTGTCATAGTTTAGGTACATTTCTTTTACTCATAGATTGCACACACTGATTTCGTCATCAGGGAAATTCTGATGTTGGGTGTGACTGAAATGAATAATATTTCAGTAATAGGTTTAGAAGATGACTTCCTGCCTCTAACTCATAGTTGGTATAAAATAAAAGAAGGTATGAGGTAGTTCTTGTTTAATCCCACAGAGGAGTCGGCCATGAGAGACTTGACTATGAGTCTTACCTGTGTTTTGCTGGTGGCACTGATGGGTAAGAGCTCTTCATTTACTGACTGCTGATTTTGACATTTGACTGTTACTCCAGGGACTGATTTTAAAAACATGTTATATGATCAGTTAGATGGTTTAATGTGGATCAAGCTGGTGATATGATGGCTGAAAAACAATAACCTCTGTGCTAAATATTACATGTTTGATTCTGCTAACAAACTGAAAGTGTTCTTAATGTATCCTACTGTATATAATGATTATAATCCTCAGGGTTCAATGATGTATTTAAAGTTTAGACTAGCCTTGAAACTCTGCTGTGATTTGAAATATGACTTAATCTTTCCTGGAATTAATTTAACAACACTATTTTATTTTTGAAATACCAGGAAATAGCCTTTTACTCAAATATAAGTAATAATAACTAAGTACATCATCTGATACAACCATACTGATCCCTCCTCTCCCTCAGGTGCACCATGTCTGGAGGCCTGGGAGCAGATCTCCTGGACCGGGGTGGTGACGGCTGGTTTCAGCACCACTTTCACCTGCTCTTCTTCTTGCTTCCCAAACTGCAGCTACTCGTGGTCCTTTCAGGGCCGCACGGTCAACGGGAGCACATTAATCTGGACCCCGGATGGACTGGACAACATAGTGGAATTACAGTGCAATATGCTCAATCCAGAGACAGGAGTCTCCAGCAGTTTCAGCTCCGTTGTAGAAATTAAGAGTAAGTACAGCAGCTTCATCACTATACCAGGCGTACATTTACTCAAGTAGTGCACTTTTTGTACTGTACAGTTTTGAGTATACTTGCACTTTACTTTTGTATATCCATTTAATGCTACTTTATACTTCGACTCAAATACATTTGAGAAGGAAATATTGTACTTTTTACTCGACTACATTATTTGACAGCTACTGTATAGCTAGTCTTTAAGATTTTAGATTTAAAAAAAACATGGATGAGCTTATAAAATGTAATTTTGCAACAGTTTTAGGGGGCCTTACCATTAGGTTGTCATCCACTGGACTAAAAAACAGGAAATAAAAATAGTGTAGACGAATACTTTTGCCTTGATACTTTTGTGCCAATTATACTTCTCTATTTTTACTTATTAGTCATATTTCTATTCTATTATTATTATTATTATTATTATTATTGCAATTATTAACATTGTTCTATTATATCCACTGCTACTATTATTAGTCATATTTCTGTTATTATTATTAGACTTATTTTTTATTATTATAGTTGTTATTGTTATTATTGTTGTGCTTCTGTCTCTCCCTCCATTATCACATGCATAAGAAGCAGAGTTTGTGTGACACATCATACATATGTATTATCTCCGATGTGTGTGCTTCTTCTTTCCTTCATGATTTGTAAATCGTCTCCATCTGGTGTCCTCTGTTACAGATCGAGTGTCTGTGCAACTCAGTCCGCCGAACGCTGTCCCGTCTCTCAGCCAGTCCCTGGATCTGGTCTGCCATGGCGCTCCACCAGGTGACCTCTCACACCTGAAGCAGGTGGTCTGGTACAAAGACGGACAGAAAGTGACCCTGCGTGAAAATATGCAGCTGCTGCAAAACAACCTCACACTTCACTTTGACTCTCCGCTGCCTTCTGATGCTGGATTCTACCTGTGTGAGACTACGGTTCAGCAAACGCGAGTTTTCAGCCGCGGCTATCGTCTCAGCTGTAAGTACTCATGAAGTGAAGAACAGTTTAAATAATCTGTTATTATTCACTTATTGTGGGGAACTTTCAGTAACACTTTATTTGAAGACTGTCATGACACTGTCATAACCATGACATGACACCTGTCAGGAACATCAGTGAGTCTTTATCAATGTTTATGAATGTTGTCATTAAGTGTCATTAGGTCAATTGTGTCATTTTTAATGCAAGGTTGACATTGTTTGGGATGTCTTTGTCATGACAACTTGACTTTAACCAAGACAACATAAGATGTCATAAATATGTCATAAAAGGCCTAATTGTCAAACTTTAAAAAACTATAGAGCTTTATGTGTTAACATTACATTAAACTGTCATAATGAGGTGATGACACTGGCTGTCATGAGACCATTGTAATTGTGTCATTAATATTTTCCTTGACCTCAACTACAGTGGAACAATTTGGACTGGTCATTAAGATGTCATTAAATGTTATTACACTGTCAAATTATTTTATAACAGTGTCATGAATAATTCACCTGACCTCAACTACAGGAGAACAATTTACATCTTAATGACTAGTCCAAATTGTTGTTGGTTAAAGTCAAGTTGTCATGACAAAGACATCCCAAACAATGTCAACCTTGCATTAAAAATTACATGATTGAGCGAATGACACTTAATGACAACATTCATAGAGACTCATTCATTTTCATGACAGCCTCATGCACAGCCCCTTCAAGTAAAGTGTCACCATATCTCCATATGAACACCACTTTTATAATTTTAGAAGCATAAATGCAATCATCAGAAGTAAAAAGCTAACGTTATAACAGCTGTAAACAAACTACCCAACAGTCGCATGTTGCCTTCCTACTAAAACTGACGGTGATGTTTAATGTCCCTCACAACCTCTGTAGTCTCATTTAGCCACGTCTTTTTAAAGACACATAAAAGCTTCGAAATTCACCAGCGGGGTATTTACCAACATATTTTTTTATGTCATAGAACAAAACGTTAAAATCTCTGAAGCTTTTGTTAACCACAGACCTTATTTCAGACGTCTAAACAAAAACATCTCTCACTGTTTAGGGGAAAACGGTCATTTAGAAGTTATCACAATGCCTTTCTTCCAAGCGGGATGAAAGGGGATCTGTGCAGTCGTTTGTGGGTAATTGTGGGTTCAGTTTCAGGACCTACTTCCTCTAGGTGCAGGGGTTAGTAGTTGTCTGGCCTCGGTCTCACTCGGGGCTACGACCTCCAGCAGGGAGGGCCCAGTCTCTCTGAAGTTGAAGTTCCCTTTAATAACAATAGCAATACATACACAGTGCTACACTGGAGCAAAGACCAACACACTCCAAATCACAAGGGCCCAGACACACTATACTGTAGGATCCCTGTACATTACAACAGTACATATATATATATATATACATATATATATACAACAGTTTTAAAGAGCACAACAGTAAAGGACTGCTGTGCTTTAGTCAAAGAGAGACTGGGGGTTCTATCGGCTTTTAAAGACAATATTTTATGCAGATATTACAAATCGTGTTGTTGGCAGCTCTTTAAAGGACAGTTCTGCCCATTTCTAACCCATCTAATCTTCTCACTGTCTTCCACCGTATCAGTCCTAACAAAAACACTGTCAGTTGTAGGGATGCTACAATAATGGATGTTATCGTGGGTTGCAATAAAAACACTCACAATAATTTGATTGTGGTGAATTTCCATTATCGGGATAATGGTGACTATCATGGATATCCTTGACTGCAGTTTACTACAGTGTCCTATATGTGATGCAATAAAAGTATTTGTTTCTTAAAAAGAAAGTCGTAATGTTTAAAGAAAAATGTCGTAATGTTTGGAGAAAAGAGTCGTAATTTTATGAGAAAAATGTCGTAATGTTTTGAGAACAAAGTCAGAAAGTTTAGACAAAAAACTCACAACAAAGCAAAATGTAAGGTAAAGTGATTCCAGTGTGTTTTAGTGCCATTTTAAGAGTTTTAAGCATATTTTGTTGATTATTGGGATAATATTGTGAATCACAATTATTTTGACCAGGATGATCGTGACATGAAATTTTCATATCGTCCCATGCTTAGTACAGAGATGTCATTATCTGTATCTGTATCTCTATCTGTTAAACCAACGAAATGATCTGTCTCTGTATCTGTCTTTGGATAGAAGAACTTCATAGACAGCCCAGTTTTATGAAAAGCCCATCTGTTCAGTGATGACATACTTCTTTAAGTTTGGGTCCAGGTTAGGGTAAAGGGAAACACAAATGGACTGCGACATGAACCTTGACACATCTCCTGCAAAAAACATACAGGCCTCTGCTGTGACAAAGCAAGGAAACACAAGGGGGAGTTTCATGCTAAAAGCAGCCTTATTAGCTTCAGTAAACTTTAAGATTTTGCTCACTGTGTAGTCACTCTACAAAGGCTCTTCATGGCCAGCATCGACAGGAGGAATGATTACAGGGACCAATAACACTTTCAATGTACCAACCTCGTCACATATGGACACATTGTCAGGGGAGCAGCCCTATGTTCCCTCAACCGTTCACTCAGTCCTATGATCCCTCAGCCCTATATTCCCTCAACCCTATGTTCCCCCAGCCCTATGTTCCCTCAACCCTATGTTCCCTCAACCGTTCACTCAGTCCTATGTTCCCTCAGCCCTATGTTCCCTCAACCCTGTGTTCCCTCAGCCATATGTTCCCTCAACCCTATGTTCCCTCAGATCAGTACCTCCACCCAGGGGTGTAAGGGCTTACCCTAACCCTAACCCCTTAACCCTAACCCGGACATAGGGCTGAGGGAACATATGGTGGACCTCACTGTCAGGACCCCTTGGCGTCACTGTTGAACACAATGGGTAGCTGTACGCGTCAACATTTGATGAAGTCCTGTGTTTGTTTGAGTTGCTGGATATCATTTGTAATGTCTTAAATATGACTAAAGATAGTGATAGCTAGCTACATGTTTATTTCTAGTAATGATGAAAATGGCGAAAATAATGCTTGATTCATTGCTTTTTACTCGCTATTGGGCCATGGATGAATAAAGAGAAGGAGCGCCTTTCATTCACTGTCTAGCTCACTCGACCCCCGCCTGCATGCCCCTCTCTCTCTCTCGCTCATTGTGCCTCCATCCTGTCAGTTCTGAAACCAGCCACTGGTGATTTGACAAGATGAGTCACAGGCGACTCCATCAGCCGGCTGGAGTAGAGGTGAGATGGGTCAGTTCACACCGCTGCAAACTTTACCTGCAACATTCTAAAATGGTTTTGTCTCATTGCGAATCTTTAATCTGAACTGGGCTTAATACTGTCGCCGATGGGTTTACATTGGACTTAGTTGAACGCCCGGTGCTTCTCATACACACGCTAAAGGGTGCCTTGTGCATCGGTATCAGACACTGAGGCTGTGACAAAGTGGTGGTATTTGACGAGTTGTGAATGAGACTGGTCTGAATGTACACATGGCATGTGAGTGTTGTACACCAACACATCAACAACAACAAAAATCTAAACCTATCTTTTCAAAGAGAAGGCTATGTTTGTGGGTGGGTTTGCTTGAATTACATGTCTCAGCTGCTGTGGGTGATGCAGTGTGCCCTCACTTTATTTTGCCATGCCTAACCCCCCTGCATGAATAACTGCCGGCTATCAGATGTAAACATCCATATCCTTGTCCCCATGAACCCTTGTGATTTTGTGTTATTTGATTTAGTTTGTTCAGATGACATTTTCACTTTAGCACACCACAGTTCTCTCAGACAGAAACAATCATTTTCAGGCCCCTCAGTGCGGCTATTTCATGTTATCTGAAAGCATCCCTCAGCAGTCCAACTGATGGAAATAAACATGCTTGGTGTGAGCTCACCTTTATTGAAAGACATTCAGGTCCAGCTCCGATCTGATGAAGGATCCTCCCAGTCCACAGCCAGTCAATATGTTTTTATTATTACTATTTCATATCGGATACCTGACAGATAAATTATTCTGCTGTGGTGTGTGTGGGAGGAATTTACTCAACAGTCTGTAAATATGTCCCCCTGTCCTCCACCATAACTCAGTACTGGCACACCACAGGGATGTGTACTGAGCCCCATCCTCTACTCCCCCTTCACATGTGATTGTGTTCCTGCATTTGCCACTAACACCATCATTACATTTGCAGATGATACAACGGTGATCTCTAGTGATACCCCACTAGATGGCACTCTTGGTTTATAGAAAAAGGCTCAAGGAATGGCAATTCAGTATGTTTTCAACCCTTTGTTGAACAGAGTGCCATAGAAAATAAAGAAAATGCTTCATGAAGCTTAATTTGGCCATCACTACTGATCTCCAATGGTGATGAATCAGCCTATGAGTGGAGGTGCAGAACCAAGTGCCTCATTAAAGAAAAATACCCAAGTGATTGTCCTATCTTAGGTTTCAAAGATAGGAAACATTCTATCTTCCAATTACAGATGCAATCCCTAAACTCATGTCTGTGTCCTATCCTATTTTAGACCTCCTATCTTAAGAAATCCTAACTATAACCATCTGATTCTTCAATCGGCGCACATCCTGTCATGTAGTAGGCTACTCGAGATGGACAAGCCATAATATCAACAGCTCTCACAGTATGACTGGCATGCTAGCTTCCTATCATGGACAAAAAAGAGGCTTTGAATTTTATTCTTCATTTTTTATTTTACCTTCTTGTAGGCCTCTCCAGAGCATGTTGATCAAATTCTAAATTAATTGCCTTGGTAATCGATATACCCATTAATACATGGGCCGGGAAAATTAAAAAATTAGGATTCCTAACTTGCGAAATTTAGGACGGTTCTGTCATAGCTAAATCCTAAGATAAGATAGGATTGTTTCCCTAAATGCAGTTAAGAAACATGCTTCTGTAATACCAAGAATCCTAAATGTCATCTTAAACTGAGATAAGATAGGATTTCAGACTTAGGATGTTTCTGTAATGAGGCCTCTGGTGAGCAGGTGCTCAGAGGACAACCTGTCCCTTAATACAACAAAGACCCCAGAGCTAATCATCACCTTTAGAAGGTCACAGGGTGATGAGTTACCTTGCATGGCAGCTGGATTTTCGTGATATCACAAAATCACACGAAAACTCATTGTCAGCCTTCAAGTATTGCGTGCTACTGGCAGCTAAGGGCGTGCCTTAGGTGTGTGTGCTGGCGACTGTTCGTTCCAAACAATGGCAGCTCCTAAAGATGTTAACGGAGATACTGCAATCGCATCAGTTATATCAGAACTGGAGAGTATTTCTTAATTGAAAGAAGCACAAAGAACAGCACTGAAGGCTTTTTATCAAAGGGAAAGATGTTTTCACACTTCTCCTGACTGCCAAGAGTTTGATAGACAGATGGTTCATCCAATCACCTGCCAGGTATTGTTTTGGAAGTGCCTGCCCTTTTCCAAACAGTTTCTATTGACAGCTTCTCAAGTGGTTCTATGTAAACGAGTCTCCACCTAACGATCATCTGGAGATTTCTAATGCAAGGTAGTAACTTCAACGCTGGCAAGAACGGCCGGTAAAGTAATGTCCCTTACATTTTGGCAAAGGACACGCCTTACCAGAAATAGTGCAATCCCCCTTTTCTCCTCCGTAGTGAAACAACCTAGAGATATAGCGAATCACTTCATGTAGCGTTGCTATGTCCATAACATTGTAAAAGCGTACTCCCACATACTGCTTTGGGTAGCCCGTCTCCCAACGTAAGTTGTCCTGTAATGTCCTCCAAAGCAGATGTATAGTCCGGATGGACGGATGAATCATGTCCTAATAAAAGATTGTTTGTTTCTAATTGATATTTTGCCGCAAATGTGACAAACTTCAACAAACTTTGAAGGAGTTTTCTTCGGTGACTGCGGTGACTTTGGTGACTGAGCCATCCTGGAGCCATCCTGTAATATACATTTTCCTGATACGACAGTGTTTACAGAAACACAACTTCTGCACATCACGGCCCCCAATATGAAGCACCACCCTAAAGACTTTGGATTGGTTCTGCAATGCAGTTTTAAAAAAAAACAACTCTCTAATTGTTACCACCCAGTTTTAGTAACGGAACCTGGGAGAATGGTTTGTTTACATATAGATTCAGTCCTCAGTCTCTAGATGCTTCACTCAACTAGAGACTGAGGACTGAGTCTATATGTAAACAAACCATAAGATGGAATCAGATTAGATGATAAGTATGCTCCAGTCTTCATCAACAGGGACAGAGTGAAGAGAGTGTTTTAGATTAGATATTTGCATTAATGAGCAGTTTCAAGCAGCACTTTATGTGTGGAGTTTGCATGTTCTCCCTGTGTTCATGTATGTTTCCTTCCCTCACAAAAACATGCATGTTCAATTTAATCCAGGCTACTAAGGGTTAATGTTAGGGAAAGATTGTGTATTGGGTAGATATTGAACAAGACTGTAGCCATGCTAACAGTTCTGTGACAGTAACAATCAGGATGATGTTTAGGTAACGTTTCCCATGGGCATCATTTTAGTTTAGCATGTCAGCATGCTAACATTTGGTAAAGCATGATACATAAAGTGCAGCTGAGGCTGATGGGATGCTCAGTTTTGCAAGTATTTGGTCATAAACCAAAGAAATGTTAAAATTATTATGAGATGATCAGCAACTATTTTGGTGATCATTAAAGTCATTTTTCCATGGCAAAATGCTAAGCATTTGAGGATTTGATGCTTTTCTTTGTCCTGTGATAATACCTTTGTGTTTTGGACTGTTGGTCAGACTTTCAACAAGCACTTTGTAGACATACCCCTGGGATTTAGGATATTATTGACTATTTTCTCATACTTATTTATCTGGGAAATAAATGGCAGAACAATCAATAATGCAGCCTTAAACCACATTATTGGACAAATTGAAATTTTGATGACAGCAATATATTAAAATTTGAGGGATCACCAAAGTTATTAGGGTTTGTCATCTGTGGACCATGATAGTCATTTGGCTCGAATTGTGAGGTGGGAACTCACTGACTTTTTCAGTATTTAACATAAACCCCCATCTTTCTCTAATCCTCAAGTGTTTAGTAGCCTAAACAACAAATGGGACACAGGATGTGAGTCATCCCCACTTCTTCTCTATGACGTCTGAGTGAAAAAAAGATCTCATGGCAGTGAGACAGTTCTGGGGTTTCTCCGCCTCACCACTGTGAGCAAACAAACTGTACCCCCTTACAGTACAATCTGGCCAGAAATGGACCCAGCACGCACTAGTTCGCCACAGGACCGCTTTCAGAGAATCGAGGGCGCTCTCCAGCAACACAAGGCGCAGATGGCTGCCTCCTCCGCTAGAGCTGAGCGCTCCGCAGCGTCACAGGAGCAGTTGCTCGTGGTGTTAACCGCTCAGGTCCAGCAGTTGTCGACAGCCTTCACCCAGATGGCGGTCAAGGTGATGCTGGAGGCACTGGCTGGAGGGAACCCAACTCCCCTTCCTGGTCTGGACATCCTGCATCCTCAGTCCAACGGCCAGACGGAGAGGAAGAATCAGGAGATGGAGACGGCGCTCTGTTGCCTGGTGTCTCAGAATCCGGTGGCCTGGTCTCAACAACTGGTGTGGGTTGAATACGCCCACAACACCCTGACCAGTTCCGCCACAGGTCTCTCGCCCTTCCAGTGCGCCTATGGGTACCAGCCTCCTCTTTTCCCCAACCTTGAGAGAGAGGTGTCATGCCCGTCCATTCAGGTCTTTCTTCAATGCTGTCGTCGGACCTGGACTCAAGCTCGGGCCACCCTTCTCCAATCGGCCGAGAGATACTCCCACGCGGCCAACCGCCATCGCTACCAAGTGCCCACCTACCAGGTTGGAGAGAGGGTATGGTTGTCTACCCGCGATCTTCCCCTCCGTGTAGAGGTGCAGCGCAGATGCAAGACGTACCACTTTTGGACAAAACGTCCGATCAGTCCAAGGCACCGCGGCGTGGAATAACCTGCCCGTAACTGTTAGAGAACATCCAACTTTCACTTCTTTTAAGCATCAAATTAAAATTGGCTGCTACAGAATCAAACCTGTAATCACTTTTAAAGAGTTTTGCGCATAAACTGCATTACAGTTAGCACTTTACCATCCCTTTATTTATTAGTTGTAATTGTTATTTTAGTCTGTTTTTACACAGACGCAGACTTGGACGTATTTTATATATTTATACATTTATATTTTTATAGTGTCATTTTGTCCGGGTTTCACCAATTTCTTATAACTGTAATTTCAATATGTTTTAACACAGACTCATTTGCACTTTATGTTTGTATTGTTGTGGTTTATTGTTTTTGTCTGATGTTACATGTCAGGAACATGTATCTGTTTCTTTCTGTAATATCTTGTTTTAGTGTCACATGTTAGAGACTACGGATGAAAATTAGCAGCCTTGCTAACTCTGTCATATTTACACCTCATTCCTCAACTCTCCTGCAGGTAGTTCTGATTGCTGTGTTTATGAATATACACTGTCCCTCCCAAATAAACAAATAAAATAAATAAATTGTAGTTGTTGAAACTGCAATGAAGTTAAAGTAGTCATTTATTTTCAGTTTTATCATGTAGTGATCAAAATAAACATCACAAATTCAGTTCAGTTTCGTTTATTCACAAAACAACAACACAAGTACAATCATAGACAATGTTAAGTTAGCAGAAGCTTGTGTAAAGATCCGTTATTTTGTGAAAAGTACAAACTTTTAGAAAGAGTGACCATTTTGTAGTTCATTGCTGCAGTGATGTTGTCTGGATGCAGAGCATTCTCAGGTATGACCCACCAGCACGTCAGATGGACCAAGTAAAAACACCATGTTAGGCCATCATTGTGGACATGGGTTCCACATCAGGCGGTGGTCATCACAGATTTAAGGTGAACATCTGTTTGCATGCTCGTGACCTCGCCCTTCATATCAGTTGTTTGAAGAGGAGTGGACCAGCGACCTTGGAAATACATGGGATGAATCACCATTTCAAGCTGTGGGATTGCCACTCCCTCACCTGCCACAGTAAGACTTGCCCCCTGCTATAAAGAGCTGGACCTCCCTCCCGTCTTCCACACAGTTCCTGCAGAGAAGCAAAGGGCCATGGCTAACGACTGGCTGCTCTGGCTGAGCCTGTCTGCCATTGTAGCGGTTTGGCACAGCGGTACGTATACTGCATTCCATCAGACAGCCTGACAAATAGAACTAATGGGACTATTAACAGTTCAAATGTTTACCCATGTGATACAGCATTCATGTGTTTTAAAGTAGATTTGATTATTGATTATTTGACTGATAACTTACTTCTTTCAACAGAGGCAAAGTCTGCTGGAAACACGTTCTCCATGTCCCAGATTCCTGAAAGAATAACAGGTGAGTTTGTTGGTTAGTAACTGTAAAGTGTTTCCTTTTGTAGACCATGTGTGAGAACTCATGCATGTGTGTAGAGACCTGTGTAGTGTAAAATCAGTTCTGCTCTGTCTTTGTAGGAGTGAGTCCCATCCACAACGGCCAGGTTTGCAGTACATGGGGGAACTTCCACTTTAAGACCTTTGATGGAGATGTTTTCCAGTTGCACTCCACTTGCAACTACGTCTTGACTTCTTCATGCAGGAGCAATTACAAGGACTTCAACATCCAGATAAGAAGGCAGGAGTCCGGCGGCCGTCACACCATCAAACACGTCATTATGAAGCTGGACGGGTCAGTGGTGGAGCTCTCTGAGGGCTCAGTGCTTGTTGATGACAAAGCGTAAGTTTACTCTGAAAAACTCTGCCTGCATACTGTATCGTTACGTACAATTCTTGCTTAATAATATCTCATACCCTCACTATACAAACACAGACAAGTTGTCATTGATTAGTATGAACAGGAACAGGAGTTACCATGGCAACTACAGTAGTAGTCTACAGGGATGCAAACACATGTTACCCGAAGTAAAAATAAATAAATAAATAAATAAATAATGTGACAGCCTAATATCATATAACCATGTTACAAAGGCCTGTGCTATATGCTTAGATAAATCGGAAATTCTATTTGAGATGAGATGAGATAAACTTTATTGTGCCCAAGGGGAAATTTGACGTACACAGCCACAATCGCAAATAATATAAAAACTAAGCTTAAATAACATATGACACACAGTAGACACACAGTAGACACAAGACAATGTATGGCCTCGAACCTAACACACTAAAAGCAGGGCAGTTTAAGAACAATCGACAAGTAAAGGATAAAAAGTTAAGAAAAATAAAATAAGATAAGAATTATAAAAATTTCACAAGATTCACAAGATATTGCACAAGTAAAAATAATTGCACATGTTGCACTAATAGTAGTGCAATATTTTTTTTTTTATGGGTAAAACTAAAAAAAGCAGGAAAATATACAAAGCACAGCGTGGCAGAGCAATTTGGTTCTTTTTTTAAAAAATGTAATATTTAATGTATGCCTATATAGAAATGTATGCATATTGGATATGACTTTAGCACCTAATTTACTGAATTTAACACAAAGTGTTTCGGATTAGAATCACAGACAGCACCTTTAAGTAAATTAATGCTGGAAAATAAATCTTTACAAGAAAAACATGGTACTATGTAAATGTTTTATGCTTTGTTTATGATGTTTTTTATGCAATTTGATCTTGAGTTCCTTCCTGAGTGATAGTCATTAAAACATCGTAGTCTTTTAACCTGAAGACAACAAGCACAGAAGTAAAAGTCCCTAACAAAATATTACCATCGACGCTCTGAATCTAATCACCAGAATAAATGTCAGCATTGTATGTTTCTGCAAACCACAGATTAGTTACATTTATGCTGACCTTTTATTGGAGTGAGGCTGATGTTTTCATATCTTAGACTCATGCACCGTCTGTGTTTCTGCAGAGTCGTCCTTCCGTTCAGTCAGTCAGGAGTGCTCATCGAGAAGACTCCCACCTACATCCGAATCAAAGCAAAGCTGGGATTAGTTGCTACCTGGAATGAGGAGGACTCGTTTCTGGTAGGACTGTGGCTCCATAGAATTATTAATATTAATAACTGTTATTATTGTTTAAAACACTGTCAAATATTTGAAAGTATAACAGGGTTAGGCTACACACCGAACAAATTATATTCATACTTCCTAATGTAACAAGTGCAAATACATATATATATATATATATATACCAGAAGGAGTTTTGTGGAACATCAGAATCATATCATTTTATGTAGATGTTTTATGAGTTTTATGTTGATGTTTTATGAGTTTTATGTTGAGTGTCATACGGCGGTGCTGCAGATTCTTAACGTGGTGGTTTTGTCCTCTCAGGTGGAGCTAGACCTGAAGTACAAGAACCAAACCTGTGGTCTTTGTGGAGACTTTAATGGGGTCCAGCTCTACAATGAGTTCTACAGCCACGGTACACTTTGACTGACTTTAACAGTGTAGTGTCAGTGCATGGCCACACAACTGACATGTTTTCTTTTTTATATATATAATCCAAACAGGTGTGCAAATATCCCCCATGGATTTTGCAAACTTCTGGAAAATGGATGGTCCCACTGAAAGCTGCTCTGACTTCACACTGGAGTCAACACAAAGCTGCAACAACATGGTACGGAAACCAAAATCCTACACTACACTTTATCATTATTATACCACGGCCAGTCGCTGGTTTGTTAGAGGCTGTGCATTATTTTCAGATAATGTCTGGTGGTGTCACTGCTGCTGCATATGTACTCCTGTACAGTACAGTGCTGATAGTACGTCAGCAGTTTGAGAATAAACCACTGAGACCCAGACCACACAGGTTTAAACCCGTCCTAACTTTAAGCCACAGCTAAACTAGCCACTCAAAGTGAAAGTGCACCGAGCTCGACAACAACGTGTCAGCAGAAGGGCTAAATAATCACCATTCACCACGGGGTCGTACGCTTTATTATTTATTTATCTACTGTAATATTATTATTTCTATTCTGGAGTTATTTACGCCTCCTGTCTTTCTTCTCACTTGTACATATATTTTGTTTGTGTTGTTTCTTGTTACGCACTGTGACATCAAGACCACTTCGCAAAAAAACTGATTCTGATTCAGAGACGCCACAAGAATATAATGATAAAATATGAATAATATGTGTGACCTTTGTTACAATTTTGACAGAATTGATACAGAAATATTGCACCTACTAATCTGTCTGTCTGTCCTGTCTGTCCTGTCCTGTCCTGACTGTCCTGTCTGTCCTGTCCTGTCCTGTCCTGTCTGTCTGTCTGTCTGTCCTGTCCTGTCTGTCTGTCCTGACTGTCCTGTCTGTCCTGTCCTGTCTGTCCTGACCTGTCCTGTCCTGTCCTGTCTGTCTCTCTGTCTGTCCTGTCCTGTCTGTCTGTCTGTCTGTCTGTCTGTCTGTCTGTCTGTCTGTCTGTCTTGTCCTGTCTGTCTGTCTGTCTGTCTGTCTGTCCTGTCCTGTCTGTCTGTCTGTCTGTCTGTCTGTCTGTCTGTCTGTCTGTCTGTCTGTCTGTCTGTCTG
>JAOVVB010042931.1:0-15041 GCA_028570985.1 Heterobranchus longifilis
GGGGGGGGGGGGGGGGGGGGGGGGGGGGGGGGGGGGGGGGGGGGGGGGGGGGGGGGGGGGGGGGGGGGGGGGGGTGGCTGGTTGTGAGTGAGTGGGACTCTCAAAGTGCTGATTAGGTGTGTGTTTTGGGCAAACAACAGAATACACAGAAAGGGAAATGGGCTACACTCCAGTTCAGCAGAAGTGCAGACAGCACTAAGATCAAAGTTCAGCTATATTCTGTGTGCACAAGATGATAAAACCGTGAAGTCTGTGTGTGTGTTTAAAAACACGCGTGCATGCACGCACACACGCGCACAAGCACGCACGCACGCACACACACAGAGCCTGGGCAGGCTGCCAGCTTATTACTGTGAGTTCCAGGTTAGAGCCAGAGTTCATGCAGCTCTCCTGGTGAGCCAACATGTAGAGACTCAAATGTAGGCAGCCCTGAGGTTCTTAGAAACTCAAAACACTTTCAAGGGAAGCTGCAGGGCCGATCCACAGGAAAAAAAAAATCCCCCCTTTTTCAACATCACCTTTTACCACTACTTTCTCTGTAACTTGACCTTGCCAATAGCCAGAGCCAGGAGACTCAAAGTCTTACAGCTGCACCAACAGCAAAACATAGAAGAAAACAGAAGAAGAGCGAGTTCCCCGAGAATTTAGCCAACAACACTGTTCGAAGTTCTGGCTCCCAGTTCTGGTCACCGCTTTGAATTTCAGCCACACTGAAAGAACTATAGCTATTTCTATACCATCTATATCATTTATGGCAGGGGTCTCAAATTCAAACTCAAACTTGGGGCCACTGCTGGTATTGTCATCTCATAGGTGGGCCACTTCAACCTTCAAGTACAATAAAGTGCAATATTCTGAAAATTTACTTTTTTGTTTCCATGACATGGGGTAGTTTAAATCAGTAAGAAAGGACTAGAATAAATAATTAAATAACAAAAATATTTTGTGGGCTGTATCATATGTATCATATTTTCGACATCATGTTGCGGGCCGTGGGGGGGGGGCGGACATGGCCCCCGAGCTGGCAGTTTGAGACCACTGATTTATGGCATTCCATGGTGTTCAGTAAAATGGTACGTTTTCATTTGCTGTCAAAAATCCTTTGACAGATTATTTTCTTTTGAACTGTCATGTTCCTGCAACAAAGCTGGAATGTGCAGCAATTTTCTTACCACTAAGAAAACTGTTGTTGAACCACAGACACAGAAAGTGGCACCCTTCATTTCACCCTCTACATCTGAGAAGCAGATATGCTCAAAGGTTTTCCAAAACAAGAAAACACTTTGCTATGTAAATTAAAAAATTACCATGGAAGTTTGACGCTTGTTTTCAGGAAACCTGAGCTATCTGTCTCGGTGGCTCTATGAATGAATTAGGGGCTGTATTTAGGTAGCACCAAAACATTTAATTTAGTAGTGCAGAGGACAACAATGCCATTCAATGAATAGGCAATTACCCCTATAGCCCTATAGTCATCCAAATAGGGATCATTGACAGAATCCATCATGACTGCTCAAACAGGTTGATAGACTGCTCAGAGCAAACAAACAGCTGAGTGGTGCAAACATTACAGGAAAATCAAATATCATAGTTCTACTAAGGACATCTTTTTTCTTTTCTTTTTTTTTTTCTTTTAACTAAATTGTCAAATAAGTTAGTAAACCTAAAACATAGTTTAAGTTTACTTTAATTTTAATTTCTAAACTTGCTTTACTATACTTTTCAGAGATGGATATATAAATAGATATATACTGTAGATAAATAGATGGATTGATGTCAGTTTGGAATTCAAAAGCTTTTTAGGGGGCTCCGTGTCCCACAGGGAAGGCCTATCACTGCCTCTGAGGCCTACTCATTTATTTCCCCTGTGACACAGAGTTAGTAATATATCAGGCCAGGTTAGATCAGCTCTGTTGTGCTGAGAATGGATGGATGTGATTTGTGGTCAACTCTCTATTTGTTCTGGTGGTGGGGAGGAGACTGATGGGCTCCAGCAGGCAGACATGCTGAGACTTGACTCCTGAACTGATGGCAAAAAAAACTATATTTTGTTAAGTGATTTTTTTTTTTTAGCTAACAAGTAGCCTCGGTTTTAGATTGTATTTACAGTCAGTAATGGACATGTACAGTACAAACATGTTTAACACGCAAATCTGAATACTGAACAGCGAAAATTCTTACAAACCAACACAAACTCTTGTGTGCCTTTAATGTTTTCAACATTAAAGGCACACAATTTACATTTTGTAATTTGTATGTGGTGTGTTTTGGTGCAGACGGCTGCTTACTTATGGTCTACTATGGTGACTCTGGAGTCTGGTATCCCCAACACGGCACAGCTGTTGAGAAGTTCTTGTTTACGCTGAGCTCCTTGATTGTAGTAGTTTCCTGTACAGTATTTGGAGGACAAATTACGCTACAGATGTACTGTAATGAAAGGAAAATCTAAATAGAAGTCTCAATTCTGTCTAGGTGCAATCTCCAACATTTTCAATCATTTTGAAATAGCATGTGTTCTTTAGCTATGTAATAATAGTCCTCTAAGATGTGAAGTGTTTAATTAATGTTTAATAGTTTTTAATAGTGTTACAATGTCTTTACTTTCTAAAGATTGCATTTGTACTTCAATACTTCTATGTAGCTCATAATTTATCAAGCAATGAGATTGCATTTAGTTCACCCAAGAAACTTTCCTGAAAATTTCCTGGAAAAGCTGGTTGCTGTTGACAACTCTAACTCAAATTTGTGTGATTTTTAATCCTGATTGTAGTCTGTTTCCTATGTGGACACAACATGGTATGGTTTTAAATATTCAGTATATTTACAGTAATCACATGACAGCAACAATAGTTTTCATTAACATATGAATAAAGTGCATAATCAAAACTACTTTAAGGCAAGATAGTAAAATTGACTCCAGCACCTCATCTGTCAGCATCATGTTGTCAGTTATTTACTTAGACACAGTTGCTATATTGCTATTTCACTTTCCTTTAAATGCAATATTACTTTTAACTATTTTCAGTTAATTCACGTGAATAAAACATGTAATTACAACTAGCTAACGTTGGTTAGCAGCAAGCCACACGATTATTACACATTCCTCTATAACCTTATATTGACTAATTAACGTTATTTGTGCAAACAATAGTGTGCTGTCACCATACCTTCAGATAAACACAGCAGATGAACGCTGGCATTTAATTCAACGAGTCGTATAATCGTTGGAGCGAAGAACATACATTCATCATCCGGATGCGCAGTTACAATCAGAGCTCTGAGATCAGCGCCGTTTATTTCTCTGCTTGTTAAAACGTCCGTTACATGTTTCAACGACTTCACCAAAGTTGGCCGATGTCGATAATAAATCCATTTTATCCAAACCAGATAGGATACAACTATGAAGACAACCAGGTAAACACTCATTATTATGACCGTTACCGTAAACAATCCGTGTAAAGACAAATGTCGAACATGCAAATGGTTCCACGTGTAAAAAACATAATGTAGTCTGTCTGATATAGCTAACGTTACCTCGTCTTTAACGAATCCAATAAGTATTATAACTAAGTCTAGCAAAGCAATAACTGCCTACTTTTAGGCACACAATAGTGTGTTTCACTCACTTGGAGTCACTGTCGCTTTCTCAAGTTATTTGAGTTTAAAATCAACTTCTTATGAGAATAATTATATGATTGTGATACAGAATATTTTTCTGGCGTATTTGAATATAGAGGACCTGGAAAATGTAGAAGAAAGATGTATAAATCAAGCGAAAATTGTGTTTTTGAAAAGTGAAAATTACAAACACTAGGAACGTTACCGTGTTTGAGGGGAAGATTTAGCTGTCACACTGCATTATCCTTACAGGTGTATAAAAACAAAATGGTTAAGTATTTATCAAAAGGGCGACATAACAGTCCGCGTACTTCCTAAATCTGTATATTATAGCTTTTATTGTACATACACATTTATTGAGGAATGCCAACACCCTGTGGATTCGACCGAGTAGGGACAATTTATTTTACCCTGTCAGGACATCGACCGACAAATGCGGCGCAGCCTTCAGCTTGCCCAGTCGTCCACAGCTCATAACCCGCGGATTTACAATCAACAATTGCAACATATTTCTGCCCAGGGACACCTTTCTCTCCCATCGGTATATTTTCTAAATATGAGGTGAGTACAAATCGCTAATATGCAGCAAAGCAACATGTCTAATTAGCACGCAATGTAAGCGCCCCGGTCTACGATGAAAATCTGCCTTGCAAGATGGCGACGTGGTTGGGAATTCAAAGGTGAAATACAGGCTAAGTTAGCTAGCTAGCGACAACAACAACATCTTAAACGTTGTTGTTACTACATTGAAGTGCTAGAGTAGCATATACTTTTAAGCTGACGTTTATTATTGCGCGTGTTTTTTGTGCATTTGCGGAAAAGCTCTCTGTTGTGGAAAAAGACCCATCCCCCCAAGATAAGCTACAAATCCAATTGCGTTTATATGACAGTATGTTGTTAAAAGACAACAATAACAACACAGAGCAGCAGTATTTCTCACTGCTAGGCCGTGTATGAGGCCATGAAGTTCACCATGGCTGCTGGGTTTGCATGGAAATCATGAGACCATTGGAAATGCTTTCTAAAAATATGAACTGTACTAAGAACTTCCCCGTTAAACAACGAAAGCTAGCCGTAAGTAATTCTTATAAACTAACACTGCGTGACTCTACTCTCCAAATGCCTTTAACCATTTCAGAAAATTATATTTAAAAACGGTTGAAACTGAAGTGATAGAGGTAGGGGGACACGGAATACCCAGGAGCGAATGCACTATAGCCACAATGTATTGTATGTACATTCATGCTCTATGTCAAAATACATGAGGCAGGGATACAGCTTCAATTTGAAAAGTCCATTAAATGACTCCCATCATGGATTTCTTTGCAAGTTATTACAAAAGCAGAGATAAAAAAAACTGATAAACAGGTTATGGATATTCAGGTCACTTAGCAGGACTGCAACAGCTGATTCTGAATGTAAGCATATCAATATTATCCTGCATAATCAGTTGCTTTATATAATATATAACATATTCAAGGATTTGTCTTGCTGAACAGGGAGGATGCTGTGACACAGGTGGGAGCACAGAGGATCAAATAATGTGTTTTTAAAGGAGACCTCATATGACAAAATCCTCCTTAGCAGCATCAGTGCAACATTTTTTGTTTCCTGTTTTATTTATTGTCAGCCATACTAGTAAATATTTGGTCAGTACAACATGAGTTCCTAATTTTTAAGCATTAATTGTATTTCATTTTGTAATATTATCAATTTCAGTGGATTGGCCAATTATTTTTTCTCGAATCAGGCTAGAGAAAATTATGTAGGAGTAAATGAAATCAAGTTTAGACCAAACAGAACAGTAAATGTAAAGCATAAAGTGTGGTTGGTGGTTGTAATATCTTGAGGCAGCTGTAGTGCTGCTGGGTGCTCTTTCAGAGTTTTTCTTTTGTTATTTCAATTGCTCCTCACATTTTGACAGGTACGTCTGCCTCTCAAATCAATTTGCCTTGGGAGGATTTGCTTCCCCTTAATTTGGCTCAAAACCAAAAGGTGCTGCTGAAAATGAGACTTGGCCTCATATATATTTAAGAACCAGATTCATAAACCTGTCTGGTGTTGGCTTTATGTAAATAAATAAAAAAATCATGGGACATAACCTTTGCTACTGCTTTTATTGTTTACAAAGTTATAATCCCAAAAGTGATGTCATTGTAAATAGGAAATGGTAAACAAAAACATTGCTCTTTAGTTTACGGTATAAAAAACCCCAAAAACATCCACCAGCTGCTGGTTAGTTTTTAGTTTTTTTTTTTTTTTTTTAGTTTTTTTTTTTTTAGTTTTTTTACAAGTCACTGTGTCAAGACACTGAGGATATTTTTAGTGTCATTTCTGAAATTGTGAAAGTGGATCTTGAATTATGGGACCCACCAAACTAAGTGGCCTGTGGATTGAAATAAAATAACAGCTTCCCACCCTGGTTATGGTGGCAATGGTTGTAGCTTTTCCATCCCTGAAGTTAGCATCATAATGGCTTGGCATGGTGGGCATGCTGTAAATCTTGCAGACCTAGAATAAAAATGCCAGAGCCAGCAGAACACAGATTCATATGTTGGATGTGAAGAAGGTCAAAAAGAGCCAAAAAAATCCAGTGACGCAGAAACATTTCCTGTGTGTGTTGTTTGGTGGCATGTTTTTGTTGCCTTTAAATGACCAAATACAAAATCTATCGGTTTGTTGAGTTGAAAAATACTGTGTGACAAAAGACAAATGCTTCCTGACTCTGTCCTATTCTTCATTTATTGCTTAACTGAGCCAGGCCAACATGACTGCACAGCTAAAATAAACTTGATAATTTCCATTCAACTAACGTGTTTGCTTAAATGAAAGTGGAGGATTGGTTTGTTAATCTTGGATAAAATGATATCGGATAACAATGGGATGTTATTCACAATGGCAACATAATGGAAAGTTGAAACCATGATCACTGCTTATATGATTGGCTGGCATGATGTATAAGGTTAGAGACAGCACCTTTTTACCACAGCTGCACAGCAGAAGTTAATTAAAATGGGAATTTTTCAATCCAAAAAATATTTGAACGTTGAAATAACACACCCTGCCTATCCCTTTAATAAACAGCAGATTGTACAAGAGATGAAATTGCATGGCCAATAATATAAGTCTGTCTGACCTAACTAATTTGCTATCATGTTTCATGTATAAAATGTATTCAGATTTAGAATAGAATTGGATTATTTAGTTGTGGTGGACAGTCTTAGCATGATTATGTTCAGGCAACTCAAACTAAGGTTGGGGAAAATCTGAATGTTTGATGGGCGGAGGGAATTCAACTCTGAATAAGGCTGCATTTTTGCCGGTTTGCCCTTAATAATGTGGCAACAGCTCCTCCACATATTTTAGACAGCTGTAAAGACCAGAAAAATCCAGGCTGATAACAAATTCAACAGTCAAATCAAGTTAACTCAGTTGTTTTTGAAGAACAGGTCCCCATTCTTTCCACCCACATGAATACTGTTTTGGTGTTTTCCAGAGCTGCAGCTGCACAGCCCAAAGTTATTTTTTGTGTACTCGTTGTTCCAAGATCATCATTGCACTTTTGGTTTAAAAGCCTTCATTTAGATTACCGCCCCTGCAAGCTAAAGTAAGAGCTAATAGTGGTGTATTTTGGGTTTGATTCTAACCCTTATTACCTACAGTGACATCCTGTACCTATAGGCCTGTACTCACCTGCATGGAAACAGGAATATTTGAGAAAAGTGATACTGGACTGCACTGACTTTCTTGGTGTGTTTTAACCAACAGGCTGACAAATGCCTTTATTTCTCAGGCCTCCAAACTGTTTAATGCTCACAATGACCCAATTGATGATTACTTTTCCATTTAACTATTAGGAGTTGATGATGATGATGATGATGATGATGATGATGATGATGATGATGATGATGGTTTTAGCATGGCATACTCTCGGTTTCCTGTTGTCATGTATTTGACAATGCTTTTGTACCTGAGGCCTGTCTGCTTGCGTCTCTGAGTTCTATATTTTACCTGGCTGCAGGACAAATTTCCCCTCTGGGACGTTGAAGTTGAACATACTATCATTAAGATTTGTGGCACTTGTTGTGTCTAGTGTTTATGTAGTGCATACTAACTTGATAGCACTGTCTATCTCTGTCAGAGATTTGGACTTGAGTCGACTCG
Organism: Heterobranchus longifilis; assembly: GCA_028570985.1. Lineage (NCBI taxonomy): Eukaryota > Metazoa > Chordata > Actinopteri > Siluriformes > Clariidae > Heterobranchus > Heterobranchus longifilis. Next base: position 7,783 of record JAOVVB010042931.1, read on the forward strand.
AGTCACTGTTTTGATGACTTGTAACTCGACTTGACAGAAAATAATTGACTTGAGAGACTTGACTTTGAAGTTAAACTTGAGCTGAGACATGATGACTCGAATGACTTGTCTGTGTTCATTTTATGTTTTCAGTTTAAATATAAAATACATGTTCAATGTTGTCAACTTTTTGAACAGGTTAGATAAATTGGCCAATAATATAATTTTTAGAGAGGTACCTTGTCTTTTCTCTTTATAAAGACCCAATACTGCCAGACTCAGTCCTCAGTCTGTAGACACTTCGCTCAGCTAGAGACTGAGGACATTCTCCCTGCTTTCGGTACTAAAACTGGGTGGTAACAATTAGAGAGTTTACAAAACCCCTGCATTGCAGAACCAATCCAAAGGCTTTAGGGCAGTCCTTCATATTGGGGGCGGTGACCATGGGTGGTGACATGCAGAAGTTGTGTTGCTGTAAACACTGTCGTAATAGCAGCATGTGTATTACGAGATGGCTCCAGGATGGCTCAGCCACAGTCACCGAAGTTTGTTGATGTTTGTCACCTTTGCGACGAAACAAACTTAACTTGCTTAGAAACATACATAATCTTTTATCAGGACACGATTTGTCCATCTGGACTATGCATCTGCTTTGGAGGACATTACAGGACGAGTTGCGTATTGAGTTTGTTTCACTACGGAGGAGAAAAGGGGGAGCGCATCATTTCCGGTAAGGTGTGTCCTTTGCCAAAATGTAATGGCCGTTAGAAGTCCCCAGAGGATCGGTAGGCGGAGATCTCTGATTGTCTGGTATCGAGAGACTAGGATACTGGAGGTATCATCGAGGGGGGGGGGCGGGGACTTGACTTGCTTAAAGCTGCTGATTTTGGACCAGCTCTGTGTCATCTTGTTATGGGGTCTGTGTTTGGATGGGTGGTGTTTGGCTTCCCTCTGTGGTTGCGGTGCACGGAACGGGGATCTACCGAGACTCGCCAGATGACACGAATTTCAGATGACGGCTGCGTACAGTCGGGGGATCTCGGCAGAATTCTGCGGTGAATTTTGTGCACAGCAGAGGGAGGCCGGACACTGTTTATTTACACATGGAGCAAACTCTATTGGCAAAATATCTCTTTAACTAAGGACTTGACTTGACTTGCCTAAGAAAATATGACTTGGGACTTGCTTGAGACTTGGACCAAATGATTCGAGTCACATGTCAGCACTCTATGCTCAAGAACATTTTAAGTGGGGGGGTTTTGTTCTGGGTCTACCCCCACAAAAGAAATTGAGCACAAAAAACGTTATGTCCTGCAATCTGGTGAATGTTTATGCACCAATTAATGGGGAAAATGTCTTTATTTATGTAAAGGAAAACAGAAAATTCAGGTGAGGGGGCGTTGTCGCGTCTATGAGTCACGTTCTAGCGGTTCTTCAAAATAAAAGTCCTCTGCTATTTTCATATTTTTACTGCGGGGGACAAATGCACCTGCTCTAAATATTGAAGGGGGCGTGTCCCCTGCGTCCCCTCTGGGATCTGTGCCCATGCTCACATTATAGCTCATTTCCAGTATTACACTCTCAGGCTGCAGCAGCACCAGGTCTCTCAAAATGCTGTATTTTACAATATTGTCAATCTAACATAGTATGATTTTATCTTAGTTGGCTGACTCTTTTTCTTGGATTGTTCCTCATGCAGAAAGATATTAATAATAATAATAATAATAATAATAATAATAATAATAATAATAATACTAGATAAGGGGCTTCTATATATTTATCTTCATGTCTAAAATGTGACTTAAAAAGAAATGTTATGTTTCTGTCTTGCTTCAGGTGGTTTGTGTCTCCAAACATGGTCTAGCTAAAATCTCTGGAGCAGCAGCAGCCCGCTAGCACTGAGCCAGGATGTCCAGTAGCTCGGGCTACCCCCCCACCCAGGGGAGCTTCAGCAGCGAGCAGAGCCGGTACCCACCACATTCTGTCCAGTACACCTTCACTGGTGCACGCCACCAACAGGTAAATCCTTCCTTCTGCACTCACTGTCTTATTTGAGCTACTGTAACAGTCGTGTTTGTCTTAATTATAATTAGGCCAGCACTCGACACTGTAGGCTTTTACATGTTGACTGAGGCAGTGGAGGTTAATGTGTAAATCCACTTCAATGAGTAATAATAATAATACTATATATCAAGCTTTTCTTAAAGTTACAAAGTGCTTTTCAGCGAAAGCAGGGACAAATGGCTTCATCTTGGATCCTGAAATCTGAGTTTTTCTGCTATTGATTGCAGGGTTTGACGTGACAACTATTTTACTGTTTAGCTTTTTCAGCTTGAGTGGTACTATCCAAGAAACACAGTTAGTAAATACTAGGGCTGCCCCCGACTAAAGATTTTCCTGGTCGATCAATAGTCGTTAGTTCAAGCCATTAGTCGACTAGTCGTTTATGATTTTCATTCAGATACATTGAGGTCAGAGCATGCAACCCCTTTGAAAATGACCATGTCAGTTTCCCTTGCTAAAATGTAGCCTAACTTTGGAGCGTTATTTAGCCCCCTTCCCGACAAGTTAGCATTACATGGTTGGTAGCGATGGATTCCTTCTACTTTCATGTGATACCAGTATATTTACTCTAGCTTCAAAATACACCTCTGACAGACAGTATGTCTGCGGGTCTCTAGGGTTAAGGAGTGGTAATGATTCTGAATGTGTTGGAAAAACCAGCAAGGAGACTGAACATCGTTAACACATTGTTACATTATTACAGAGAAATAAAAACAATGTAATAAACTTTGGTTGACTATTAGGGGGCGGCTCTAGTGGATATTGTTAATTTCTTTTATACAACTGAGTTGTCAATATTTATTTACTACTACGACTACTACAGTACTACTTCTACTAAGTTGAATGTTTCAATGGTTTAGCCATTACTTTTAGCTAATGATTTTAACCGTTTGGCCATTACCTTTAACTAATCATTTGAACTATTTATTTCTACAATGTATTCATTGCTTTTAGCTACCTTTAAACTTCTGTGCTTGATTGCTAACTAGCTTTCACACACTCTTACATAAGTGCAACATGTTGTGTTCAGGTCTTACAGAATCAAATCAAATTAGTTGAGCTGCTTCACAATCTTTCCAAGTGCCCCTGGCAACAGCAGAAGAAACCACTGGGGGTACAAGTAGCCCTGGCTGGGAATCACTGATCTATTCTACCAACATATCATTGCTTGTCTATGATAATAGCTCCAATTTTATGAATTTTAACATCAGGATCTTCCCTGTCAGGATGCGTGTTTAATTACAGCTTACCTGTCCAGTTATTTAGCAATGGTGAAGCCACAATTAAAAAGTTACCTTTGTATATTCCCTCAATGTGTTTGATGCAGCAAGTAGTAACATATTTGGTCAGCTTGCTCTCTCCGTGCTGGTTATGGAGGTAGTCCAAATTAAGTGAAACCTAAGGGGAGTTTTCTATGGGAATACAAATGTTCTTGCTGCTGCTTTCAACTCAAACAGCAATCCCATGGATCTTTCAGGGATTTACACGGTGAAATTGTAATAAGATTCAGTCTCAGGCAAAGTCTCTTTATGGGGATTGAAATTTCACCACAGCCCACCCAGAGGCTTTCTAGTTCAGGATTGCTGTGCATATTTATCCAAGTTACAGTTTGTACAGTGCTTATTGTAATATCAGTGTTTTTACATCTGCCCACCACCTGTTTCATTTTTCAGTCTACATTACTTAATGCACTTTTAAATATATGTTGCATTTATTAATACACAAGTACTTTTAGATATGCAGTACATTGGTACATTTTGCTTTCTGTGTTCACACCCTCACAGCAAAATCTGACACACACAGTAAACTACAAGAGCATTCATAGAACACAGACCTCTGCCTAGGCCATGCCCTATTTCACAATGTTAATGAAAGTAAAAAAAAAAAAAAAAATGTATGCGTCCCGTGATTCAGATCTGCTCTAAAATGTAATGGGTTCTTGGCCCATGCTACACCCTTCCACCAAGTTTCATGAAAATCGGGCTGTAATCCTGCTCACAAACAGACAAACAAACCAGCAAACTGGAGACCATCTTGTGATGGGATCACACCAGCCGTAACGCCAAAGTGGGCCAGGGGTGTAAGGTGGGGTGCCAATGGCTCCTTTCCCTACTTCCTTCCCCCTTACTTCTGGCGTCCTTGCTTGGACCACACCCATCTTCAAACTCAGTCTTCATTTTGAACATTTTGAACACACCTGTGAAGTTTTGTGACTCCATCTTCATCACCAGAGTTGGAAATGTATCTTTTTTGTCCACCTGCCACTGTGACTGGTAGATTCCAAATTTTACCAATAGATTTTATCAATAGATTACCATTGTGTTTTTGGCTGGTGAGTGAAGCAAATCTAGACAGCATTTCTTTTTTACCAACATTGCTGGTGGCTGGTGCTTATTTCCATCCCTGGTTGTCACGCTATTGCGGTGACAAAAACTGGCTGAAGACAGACAGAAATATGTATACTCAAATCCTCTTTTGTGGTAGTTCCCACTACAGTAGATGTCTCCAAGACCACATTTTACTATGATGACACGCAATGCTGGTAACAAACGAATGGAGAAAAGATAAGAAAAGATAAACCGTATCCGTTCACACAGACATTTTTCTGACATCACATGCTCCAAACAATCCACAGAATAACATAAAACTACATAAAAAACATCTGTAAGGTCACCCTCCAGCAATCATCAAAAGACATGATAAACATCTGGCACACCTGTCCTTCCCCACGCACACACAAACGCACGTGCACACACACACACACACACACACACACACCCTACATCCAAATGCGATATTATTTGTGATTGGTATGATCACAGTCTCTGTTGTGTGTGTGGTTGCACAGTCCATGTGTGAGTGGGGGGGGTGTATGATCACAGTCCAGGTTGAGTGGGGACACACAGTCCAAAGTAGTATAAGACTGGCGCCCCTATTAATATTCATAAATAATTATTTACGTTTGTGCGTGCGTGCGTGCGTGCATATGTAGTATGTATTATTCTTCTATTTATTTATTTATCTATTTATTTTATTGTTTATTACTAACACAGTGTGTTTATGCAGTGTTTTTTTCCACTATCACACCACTGTTATGCCTATGCTATATTTTTACTTGTTATCTATCATCCTGCCAGCTATTTTTTCACTGCTTGTGTACGGTGTTTAAAATCAGTTGTAATGGTAGAAATGCATGTAATGCAATTTTCAAGTGATAGTGTTGGTATTTAGGGTTTAGGTTTGGTAAATGTTTTTAGTTGTTTTTAGCAGTTTGTATTTAATGTCCTTTGTTCCTGCCTGTGAGTCTGTGTGAGTGCATCAGATTTGGTGTTTTTTCAAAAGCTGAAGACATGTTTTGCATACATCTCAATTGTGGAGATGCCTATGCTAGGGTGGGACAGCATGAGGGGATCTGTACACTTTTGTGCTTATCTTGTTTGTTTTCGGTGCTCTTGACAGGCCACTGCTGGTCAGTATGAGTTCCAAAATGAAGTTCACCTTAAAGTCTCGGTTATCTTTATTCTTCATCAATAGTTCTAAATGGCACAGCTCGGATTAATCCAACACCATGATGGAAATATGCTTAAATGTATTAGATGGAATTGCAAAGCACTCAAATCCCTAATAATGAACAGTATGGTTCTACAACAGCTTCAACATTTGAGGGTTCAAGTAATCTAGCTCTTGAAATATACTTTAAACCAGCTGTTTACCCACAAATTACCCACTATTATTCAACATAACAAGTATAGAGGGGCAGATATTTTGTTACACAAAACAGTATCCTTTACATGCACTGATGTGGTCTCTAATTCAAATGGCAGGCATCTGATTGTTACTGGCAAAAATGTAGGATATCCCAGTGCTACTTGTGAATGTGTACGCTCCAAACTACGTTCCGTTGTCATGGCAGCGGAGCCGTGGCTTCACTTCACTTCAGCTCTGGACTTCACTGTGTGAACATCTCGTTTTCTTGCAGAAAACTGAAGAAACGTATTGAACACAAAGACAAAGAGGAAGCTTGTTAAAGCTAGTTAACTGTCATTGGACACAGAAGGTAAGAACTCAAACAGCTAGCTGTGCAGCTACGTGTAAATATGGAGCTTTCAAACACACTATAACAGATCAACTGTTTATTAATCACAATCAGTTTTATTGCCAAGTAGTTTTCACGTACAAGGAATCTGTCTTTATGTAATGGTGCATTACAAAAAACAACACAATAGGAGTAAATGCGAGTGAGAAAAAGCTCCAAAACACAGGCGGTATAGTTAACTTTAATGTATAAATAATATAACAATAAGGAATATGTAAACAGTATGTCATGAGTGAGAGCTGCATAGTTTAGAAGATATGTACAGGGAATCTTGACAGGAATGTGCAAATGTTCACAGTATAATGGTATATGTAATGTGCAAGTATAACATTAAAATTTGCGTTATTGTAACGCGTCATGATATATGAGTTGAGTGCTCAGATGTGCAAAAGTTTTCAGATGTACAAGATCACTTTCATAGCGTGTAGGTATTCTTACTTTGGATAAATGGCTGTCATCTTGGCAGCTGCAAAACCAGGTTTACAGGCTCCCTCACTGAGATTGCCGTACTTATAAATCAGCTCCAACGGCCTGTAAACATGGAGGAACGATTCAAGATTCACACACAAATGATACACACAGTGCATATAAAAAAAACACTGCATTCAATAGTGCTGGCCCATGCACCGCACGCCATCATCGACACAGTGCCTGAAAACAATTAGCACCTCGACACAGTGGGAAGTGAAAGGTGGAGTAGTAAAATGGTGAATAAGTAAAATAGTAAAACGTATACTCACAGAGTAGCATCCAGCTTCAGAAGGAACCCTTGTTTGTCATATACTGGAAAAAGAAAACAGAGGTAAATAAGATGACAATGAATGAAGTGTCTTAACATTTACAATATCATATCATAGTCTGTGACATTTAAGTAATTTAATTACAAAGAAGTTAAGATGTTTCTGTATTGGCACATCTGCTAACGAATTCCAGTCTCCAAGAATCACTCTGTTCATATTGGAAGATTCTACAGGCCAATGTTCAGTGTTACTTAATGCCAGAAGGTATGGCCAACACAGGCGTAAGTAACGCTGTAACATAACCAGAATCAGAATCAGAATCAGAAATTGTTTATTGCCAAGTATGCAAATATACAAGTATAGAAGCATACAAGGAATTT
>JAOVVB010042978.1:0-15039 GCA_028570985.1 Heterobranchus longifilis
ACGAGGGGCGGGGGGGGGGGGGGGGGGGAGAAAAGGAAAAAAATGAAGCCACAGCAAAGTATGAACTCTTGCGTTTCATTCTTACAATGCAACAGCTTCCTGCTGAACATGGCACTTTGACCTACCATGCAATGCTATGGCCTCTCTGAAAGGCTGCAGGTCAGTCTCCACAGAGCTGCCCGTCTCTGGGGGTGATGGCCGGCTTGCAGACACCATGGCAACTCTCGGTGGGGCGCGAGCTGTCCGTGGAGGTGGAACTTTGCCACACAGGAAACTGATGAGGTCCTCACGCCTGATAGTTCTTCTACGTTTCTTAACCCATGCAATCACATCCTTATTCCTGCGCTGGTGGCCTAAGTGGATGCCCAGGTCATAGCTTCGTTGGCGGGCCTCCATACTCTCTGATGACACACAAGGACAAATATCTTTAGTAAATCTGGACACCACAAACAAAGTTCATCTACACCTCTCATTTACAAACAGTACTTTCTGGACAGCATACAAAATGCAACTAAAACAAACGGTGAACCACCAGATGGGTAATAGTCAAAGTAACTTGCCTTTATACAGGTTAGTGACAGCTGTGGCTGCATTCTGGAAGGGCACCCAGAGAGAGAGGCCTTGCTGCTGACATACTCTGTCTGTAAATTAAATTCAAAAAGTTAGTCAGATCGTCATAACTTTCCAATCACATTGTTGTTGTTGTCATTGTTGCTACATAAACCCCCACACCCCCCTCCTCAAGTTCAAATTTCTTCTTTAGAGAAGTTCAAGCCTAAACAGTTAGAAATGTGCCATTAAAATACAAATGCACTTGTGTATAGAGAAAGCAAAGGTACATCACAAATGTTGGTATGGGCATGCCATCTTGTGAGGGTTTACCTGTGCCTGCTAGTGCTTACATTTTGATTTGTTTGGCTAAAAAAATGTTTAAATCTGTCAAATCTGATGGAGTAGGGAAAAGAGGACAAAAAGGGACCCTAGCCTGAGACTTTAAAAAACATTCAGCTATGTGATTATTTTATTGAGTCACAGGCAGTGGGTTTGATTAGTCGCATTATTAGTTTAAAAAGATTTGTTTTAATCTTGAAAACAGGGCGGGTTGAAGTGGCCAATTTAAACAACTTTTTAATCCAAAGAAAACAAAAGCTTAGCAGGTAGCAGTACAGGTAAACGGTTTGCAATCCTCACAAAATGAAGCCCTGCTACCAACAATTTAACACAGTGTGTCAGTTTCACATTCACTCTCCCCAAAGAGGAAACTAACTGGGGGTGGTGTTTTTTGAGACGAGCGATCTTATTAAGAGTGTTGATACATAAGTGTTAAGAAACAACAGCTTATACAAAGAACTGGTAACTCCAGCTATGGATTGGGTTTTCAAAAGCTCAGGCCTATGCAGTTCTCCACTACCAATCTCATGATTTAATCTTATAAATCGTTGCATTCAATCTGCAGGAGCTGTCCATAGGACTTCCTCTACAAATGACTCACTGGTACTTTTTATGAAGATGTAGCTGTCTGCACATACATCGAGGAAAGCTTTGAAGCAGAAGCATTTTTACCAAGCAGGATTTCTAGACTAAGTGGGGGATAATGACTGCACTTGACAAGTAGGCAAGAGTCTGTCTGGCAATTGGTGAACAAAGTCATCTTGAACATTCATTTTATTCCGAGCAGATAACGTACTGGTCAAAACTAACCAACCAACCATGATGTCACCATTTTAAATATAGAGATTTTAAATGGAGGCCCACGTTTGTTTCCCGTTTCATCATGTGCTAATAACAGGAACCCAGGTTATTTCCAAAGAACACAATTTCAGTCATGTTCACAACACTCAGCAAGGCAGAACGAGACTTAAAGAAGAAAATGTTTACTTTAATCCTATCGCCATTTTGATCTGGATATTAACAACAATGCAGTCATCAGCAAAAGTCCACTGGATTGTGTGCTGGAATAAAATGTCGTTGTGCCGTTACTTATCAAAATCAACCACACTACTGCGACAATTAACTATAGCTGCGTTAGACCATCAACAAACGAGTTGTTTTCAGTCGGCCAACTCCTCCCTGTGTATCGCCATTTTGACGAGCTAGGTAACTGTTAACGGGTGGACAAAACATTTTAGTGTGAGGCATGTTGTGTCCAAACAGGACGGATAAATGTGCTTAAAAACAGTGAAAACACACATCGCGGAGTTAGCCGGTGTTTTGAGAGCCACTTAGCTCGAGTAATTATCAATACGTTTAGCCCCGGAGGACCTCTGACAGCTCAGGCCACTGTGAACCACATTCAACCCAGTTGTCCCACTCTCTGACACGGTGACCGGCTGTTAGCCGCTGCTAGCGTTAGCAGCGGGTTAACGTTAGCTTCCATCGGCAAGCAATGGGACAGGGTCACGATATCGACATGAGAACTACAGAATCATGGATTGTATACAACATTTTAAAGAATACACATTCTACTGTCACCTAAACAAACACCGCTAGTTAAGTTGTGGAGAAACAGCTGCGAATAGCTAACACCGTTAGCCTCGCCAGTGCCCTTTGTGTCTCTCTCCGCTAGCAGGATTAGCTTTCATTAGCGTTAGCTCTGACAGTTAGCTAGCTTGATTTGAACTTCGGTATCTTTGGTACAGACCTTTGTAGAGCTGTGCTACCGCGGTGGCCGAGTTCTGAAAGAGGTGCCACAGTTTCTGTTGGCTTTGTTCCGTCTCCTCCTCGTTTGGATCATCCCGTTCGGCCTCTGCTAAACACTGTCGTTCCCATTTGGAGAACCAGTGTTCGGGGCCGTGCTCTTGGATCTCCGCTTCTCCCTCCTCCTTCTTCTCCTCCATAGCTAGCGTTAGGCGTTAGCTAGTAGCTTATAAGCTAGCCTGGTGAAATATAGGATTGTTTGGTTTCCGGAGGTACTTAATTGTCTTTCTTCTGTATTCTATAAGAGAAATGCGATACACAACCCCAACAATCTACAGAAAAGAACAAAAACAATTGCTGTTAAAGTCGCATTGTGAACGTCTTAAATTCCACCCGCACGCCCAGTGTAAAACACACCAAACTAAGGAACACGATGACAACACCTAAGAATTTCTGGTGCTGACCACGCCCATTTTCTTGCTGTGCTAAAAACCGATTGGCTGCAGGGATTTTTCTAGGCGGTCCTTGGTGCCGAATACGAAGCCTGATTGGACAACGGCAAAAAAGAGAAAAAGGTCAGAGAAAAACAAAGTTGATCCCACCCAGGATTCTCTCTAGCCTGCCATACAGCATTCTGTACAGCAGAGGGCAGCCTGGCCCTGGAAATGTGGGCCATGACAATATTATACATGTGATCAAAAGTATTAAGAGAACACCCCTGTCTATACTAGCATACATACTTTCAGTGTGTACTTTTAGTGTGCTTTTGGTCGGCTGCTTTTCATTCAAATCAAATCAACATTGATTTGTCACCAACACAATCATACACTGTACAAACGATGTGCAGTTAAATTCTATTTTATGCCAGCTCCAGAAACAACTATCAAATAGAGAAAAATAGAATGTAGTAAAATAATATGGTATATAATAAGTTAAATAAAACAAAAAAGCCTATATTTTACAAAAATAAGGTCAAATATTTTATAACAAGAAACAATAAAACTATGCAACAGTAAGTTTCATGGAAAAGAAACAATGAAACAGAATGAGTTTCGGACTAATTCAAACAATATAACTGGTACTTATGACATGACAGGTGGATGGATTATAGTTCTAAGTTATAAATTATGTGTATTGAGTTTTGGATGTGAAAGTCACTGGTTCAGGACCCGGATGGCCTGAGAGAAGAAACTCCTCCTCATCCTCTCTGTTTTGGCCTTGAGGCAGCAGTAGCGCCTCCTTGACCGCAGCAGAGAGAAGAGTCTGTTGTTGGGGTGATGGAGATCTTTTATGATCCTCCTCTCAGCCCTCATCCTACACCTCCAATGTCTTGTAGGGCTGAGAATTCACATCTGATGGTGCGTTCTGCTGACCGCACCACCTTCTGCAGGGCCACATAATCCTGGTGCTGTTCCAAAACCAGGCAGTGATGTCGCCTGTCAGGACACTCTCTATGGTGCAGATGTAGAAGGACTTTAGCACCTTAAGGGGTGGCCTGAAGTCCCAGAGGAGGTAGAGACACTGACAGGTTTACAGGCATTGTTAAGGCAATCCTTAATTTGAATTAAAGAATATAGAACTTGATACTAAGTGACACTTATGGGATAATGCTAAAGTCTCACTGTAACCCCAGAAATCAGAAACTCTTTTATTACCAAGTAAATACAGTGCAAAAGTCAAAGGACATAATATAAAATAGAAAAAAATACAATTACAAAAAAACCCATGTAAAAACATATCTGTTTTTAAAGTGGAAGAGCTGTACAGTACGAGCTACTACAGTATCTCAAGTGGTGAAGAGTAATCAAGTTAGAAAGCTTTGACCTCAACAGCTTTGGTATGAATTATTATGCTGACTATGAGCCATGCCTTATCACCAAACAATAATGCCCCCCATGCTCCCCCATTATCCTGAATACAAATAAACAGATATTGACAATAGATGGATAACACTTGCACTACGTAAGCAGCACTATACACTGTATAAAACATTGTCATCTGTTATCATCAACTATTATCCCACAGCTTGTGGTGCTTCTTGGGTGCAGTTAATGCTGGATTTGAGATGTTGGAGGGGGAGTCCAATGTCATATCTTTCTGACAACAGCCACAAGTCTATAGGCTAAGGATTATGAGTCCAAAGATCAGATGAGTTTATTACAGAAACATACACTCACATGTCTCTCTCTGTCTGACTGCACAGGTCCCTGTGTCAGACTGTACCTCTCTCTCTCTCTCTCTCTCTCTCTCTCTTTGAACACCACTTTCTGAGTCTACTTCTATTTTTCAAGATGTCTAAAGGGGAGCAGATTGTTTGCAGTGTTGATGATGAGTATTTCCAGGAACGAGGGCCAACTGTCACATTCAGCAACTTGCACTACTGTGTTCAGGAGACGAGGTTCTGCTGCAAGAGAGGTCCTGAAAAATACATCCTCAACGATGTAAGGTAGGACATGATACTGCATTATCACTCGGTGGTGACTGTATGTTGGATGATGTAACACTTTCTTCTTTATTGCTTTTTCCTGTTTTTATACAAATACCATATGCACTATGGTTGCTATACATCTGATAATAAGTAAGTTATGAGATCATGCGTTTGTGGCTCATTTCATCAAACCTGTATATTAGTATATACATTTTATATAACTTGATCAATCTGTGTATTTGTGTAGTGTTTTACTGAGGCAAGCTGAGACGAAAATAGAAAATCTGTAAACAAAGTCAAACATGACGTGGTATCAGATTCTAAGCCAGAGGGGATGCATTTACATTATACATGACTTTTTTTCCATGATATTATCAGCAGAGCCAGGGCCATTCAAGCAACATACGATGAGTGAAATCAATAATCAAAGCATGAATGCACCAAACTTTACGACATTAGAGATTTCAGTTTCGATGCTACTGTACTTCCTGTTGTGCAGTTATTGTCAAAATAGAACAATGACAATATTTTTATGAATTACATTCAACATCTACTCATGCACATTGATGGAAGTGGTGGCCTGGATCTAATGAGTAGTGAAATATATTCTGTTTCTGGATTACCACATGGTTAATGCTGAAGTGGGAATAATAAGGAAATATTAAAACAATAATGCCACCATGGTTTCATGAACAGCATACTATCAAGTGTCATTTTTAAATGTAACCTGTGATTTACTGGCTTGTGAATCTTTAAAGCACAAACATGAGAATGTTGCAGTTTAAAGGTTTATCTTTGACTTTTAAAGCTACAGTATGTCATGGTAATTAGACAGAATGTATTCTAGATTGTTTTATTATTTTAAAGTGTCCTCTGTCAATAAATTGACTTGATGTAATTTTCTTATTGGTTGTTGCAGTGGCATCATGAGACCTGGGATGAATGCCATCATGGGCGCCACCGGAAGTGGTAAAACATCGTAAGAAACATGTTCAATTATGTACATGCTACATGCAGCACTCACAATAAGTTGATCGTGGTGAATTACCATTGTTGGGATAATCGTGAATATTGTGAATATCCTCACAAATTAACTGCAGTTTACTACAGTGTCCTATTTCTAGAAAGAAGTTGTAATGTTTTGAGTCCCAACAAAGCAAAATGTAAGGTAGAGTGATTCCAGTATGTTTTAGCGTCGTTCTAAGAGTTTTAAACAAATTTTGTTGATTATCGGGATAATATTGTGAATCGCAATTATTTTGGTCAGAATAATCGTGACATGCAAATTTTGACCAACACAGGCACTGTCTCACACACATAAACAACCCCAACCACATGAATATTAGTTTCTTTCTCTCTTTTTGTCAGACTCCTGGATGTAATCGCAGGAAGAAAAGACCCAGCTGGACTGAAGCAAGGGAAAGTTTTGGTGGATGGCAGAGTGGTCACGTCTGACCTCAGGCTCAGCTCTGCCTATGTGGTCCAGGTACACAAATACAAACATAGACACACATTCATTGACATTATTATACTTTGGATTCCTCCGAGTACTTCATGCCTACATCATCCATGTACTTCCAGGATGATATCCTGATGGGCACTCTGTCTGTGAGGGAGAACCTTCTGTTCAGTGCCAACCTGCGTCTCGACCCTCAGCATCACTCCTCCGCAGAGAAAAACAGCAGAGTAGATGGCATCATACAAGACCTGGGCCTAACAGACTGTGCAAACACTAAGGTAACACAAGCTAATAGCTATATCACTCACTGTACAGCAGTGTTGGAAAGAGTACTGCAAGGTTTTACTCAATCTTAAAGGTGCAGTTGGCAGAAAGCAAAAAAGGCCAGAATTTGAAGCAAAGTGGGACCTCTTCTTGCACCTCGCTCCCTTTCCCATCTTTGTCCAGCAGCTCCAGCGCCTCCCACCACACGCACACAGGGCTTCATACAGTAACCTTTACAAGTACTATTCATTCATTTTGGCCCGATGGCTGTTGCCGTAATTATACAGCGGCAGTTCAATGAGGATTACCTAATTTCCTGCTTTCTTTGCAAACTTTTGGACCTGTAAAGCTCTTTGAGATGATGTACTGTGATTCATCAACATGAACTTGAATTCGCCGCAGCTGTGAGCCTGTGGCTCCATTAGCAGCATTATCTCTCTATCTCTGAGACGCTTTGAATGACAAAGTCTTATCTCATAGTTTAGCCTTGAATTAGCTGTAGCCCCCTTCGGCACACGCACGCGCATCTGCGTTTGTCAAACAGCCAATCTCTCCGACAGGACCTGTGATTGGCCAAAATCTTCAGTCACTAGCTAGATTTTCTTAAGCCTGAAAACAGAGCCAAAAGAGATGTGCAGAAGTCTAGTTTCTCTCAGACCACTTGAATTACAATGTGCTGAAAGGTTATTATGGAATTTCTGCCCAATGACACCAAAATATTCTGTACCTGATATATTCCCAAACCAAGCTGAGATTCTGTGATGTAATCTACTCTCTATCACAGTTACATTAACAGGAGTATTTAGTGTTTTTCACCTGTGCTGTTCAGCTTAGCAGCCAAGTGTTTTTTGTTCTGTGTTTTGTGTGTGTGTGGGCAGATAGGGACAGAGTTTCTGCGTGGCGTATCTGGAGGTGAAAGGAAGAGGTGCAGTATCGGGGTGGAGCTCATCATCTCTCCCTCTCTGCTGTTTCTGGATGAACCGACCACCGGACTGGATTCTAACACTGCAAACTGTATCATCAATCTACTGCACAGGTAAACACAATTACATATTAATCTCACATAATGCATATACACGAGTTCAAACCTCATTCTTCCATCTAAGGAACATTGCTAGACTAAGATCCTCCCTGTGCAAACGTAATGTAGAAAAACTGGCCCATGCCTTCATCAGCTCCCGCATTGACTATTGTAACTCTCTGCTAGAAGGTCTACCAGCCAAAACTATCCAGAAGTTACAATATGTCCAAAACAACGCCGGCGGGTTCTCACCAAAACACATAAAACAGAGCACATCACCCCAGTCCTCCACTCCCTCCACTGGCTTCCAATAAACCAACGGATCAACTTTGAACCTTGTGGTGTTCAAGGCTATGGCCTACCTGGTACATGGTACCTCCAGGAGCTCCTCACCTCTCAATCCTCACCTGACCAGACTCAGGTCTGGCAGCATGGGAGACCGTGCCTTTTCATCGCTGGGGCCAGGCTTGTGAAATCGGCTTCCAGCCACGATCAGGGCCTCAGACTCACTCGCTGTTTTTAAATCAAAACTCAAGACTCACCTGTTCCTCTCTGCTTTCCTCTAGGTCCTGGCTCATAAGTCCCCTGAATAAATTTGATTAATTTTATGTACTGTATGACTTTTATTAACCACCAGTTTTAATGTTTTCATTATTGTCAATTTGTGTTCTGTAAAGCACCTTGAGATGTCCTTGTATTATTATTATTCTTATTATTATTATGATATACATAAGATACAAGTGAGAACTGAAGCATACAGTGCTGCTGAAGATGGGTCAAACAGCGGGCAATTAATCAACATTTACTCAGGTTAGAGCAGCTATTACTGATGCCCCGCAGATCAGCAGCATCTTTACCATCTACTGCTGTCTTTGTCTGCAACAATAAGGATGCAAACACTTTGTGTTGTGTGTGTGTGTGTGTGTGTGTGTGTGTGTGTGTGTGTGTCCAGGCTGTCCAGAAGAGGTAAGACTGTGATCTTCTCCATCCACCAGCCACGCTACTCCATCTTCAGACAGTTTGATCATCTGACTCTGATGCATAAAGGGGAGGTGGTGTATGCAGGAGCAGCAGGCCATGCACTGGAATACTTCACAAACCTTGGTATGTGTGTGTTTGTGTAATGTTAACTATGAAAGATGTAGGACTGTGACGAGGAATGTGTTGTGATATAATGTGAGGAATCTGTATGTAGAAAAGGGAAAGATATGAAGTCCTGATGCTTGACAGTCAGCTGCCTCAATTTAGCTGCTGTTTTATATTTTAATATTCATACATGTTCTATTCAAATTCTCAGGGTATTACCCTGTCAGGATATTGATTGCTTTTATAGAGCCACTTATTACAGTGTTGAATGGGTTGTGGATATGATGTATTTGCGTGTGTGTGTGTGTGTGTGTGTGTGTGTGTACAGGCTACCAAATTGAGTCCTTCAACAACCCTGCTGACTTCTTCATGGACATCACAAATGGAGAGGCAAAATCAACATTAGAATCACTTACTTCAGGTACACCTATGCAAAACACACACGCACACACAATGGCGGCCATTTTTATGCGTAACGGTGCCATTGCAAAGATTTGTGACCGTTGTCTAACGTTGGGCTAACTTCCGTATAAACCGACTTGCGAGAAGTCACGGACTCACTGAGTTGAGGTTTTTGCAATAACAAACAAATGAGCAGTGGAGTAGTACGAAACATGGAGAGGCGTCTTTTGTGTACTATCTCTGTTGCCTTGCTGCTAGAGAGGTAATGAGGATTGCTGCATTTAATTTTTTCATATTTCTATTGGTCCTGAGGTCCGGGCACACTTCACAGCCAAACTGACGTGTGTTGTCACCATAACACGTAACAACAATCGCTGTTTTCTTTTGAACTTGTCAACAGTTCAATGTCCTTTCTACACTCATATAATTTCTATGGTTGTAACTATTCACTGATGAACATCAGCTGGCTGCAATGACTCAATTTAGATTCGACTATTTTCGACATGGGCACCACAATTACACTGGACAAACCAGATGCATTGCTCGGGTGTTTTAGCGTACATGCTAATTCTCAACACTTGTCCACAGGAGGCTTTTGATGATTGACAATATATTCTGAATTAAATACATAGATGGGCTCTAGAGCTATAGAGCAAAAGCAGCATGATCAAACAAGAAACCACTCATAATCTATTCATGCTGTTTTGATTTTAGCCATAGTTTGAGTCCTCTATTAAAAACATTGCCATTAGTCTCTAGTTTCAGATTAGTGGGTAGAGAGTTCCAGAGTTTTGCACCCTTTACAGAAAAAACAGACTGACCAAATGAAGTTTTATACCTTGGAACAAGACAGTCACCACTGGAGGCTCGTGTAGTTGCTCTGCCAGAGCTCTGACGCCTAATGACTACTTCAGAAAACAGTGGTGAGACATGATTATATAGACATTTAAAAACCAGTTTGAGATTGCTAAAATTAAAGTTTTCAAAGGTTAAAATATTGCAATGATGCCATCTCATAGGTTTCTGATCCGTGACTTTTATTGCCTGCTTGTATATTGAAATTACAGGTTTTAATGTGGTTGGAGAGGCTAGTGACCATGATGTGATGCAATGACTACGATGTCTCTGCTGGTTGTCTGGCAACCTCATGATAATGACAATACTGACAGGAAGTCACTGTTCTCCAAGAAATAGTTACAGCAATTCATTTTTAATCCATTTTAACTTAATTTTAACTACTCCTTTGACCAGATTTAGATTTTAGACTAAACGCCCAGATCATGTTTTTCACTTGCAGATCACCAAACCCTGAGAAGAGTAAATGACTGTTATAAAAATAGAAGGTTATTATGGTGTCCTTATCTACAACAGGGTGTTGTATAGTCTCACGTAGCCAGACCTATCTCCACAGCGCTATGTCTGCACTGGAGGAAGGTCTGGATTCAGTGGTTTTTTACTCCTGGATAGGGAAAATAAACTCTCTCTATAACAATCATCCACAATCGCCACGCCCTGAACACCGACATGAAAATATTGTACTACATGAAAATATTGTAAACATATTCTTTGTAGATCTCTACAATCATTCACAGAAAGAACAGAGCAGGCCTGCCACGATCCAGATCTTCAAAACGTGTCATTTTCAGCGTGTATGTTGATAACTCAGAGGCTGTTGCCGTTGTTGAATTCCTGTCTCCTGGAAAACTGCCCGGAGACAGGAAGGCTTTATCCAGGCACTGTTTACCCGGTAAGCCAGACTAGGCGATGTATAATGGCCTCTCTCTCTCCTCCCACAGTAGAGTGTAAAAACCTACTGGCAACCAAGTACCGCCAGTCCCAGCTGTGCCAGAATGTGCTTGAGGAGTTGGACCATGTGAACCAGAGTGTTGCTGAAGGGGTCAAAGGTCAAGACAAGGCAGCCAACTATGTTACCTCTTTCCTCTATCAGGTCAGCCAACTCAGAAACACATTAAAACATTGGACAAAACAAGTTTCTTAGATTCGAAAACTATAATGATTTATATGAGGGAGTTAAAACCACAGTTGTTATTAATTTTGTGATTCAGCAAAATTGAAGTGAGTTTATGATATTACGTCTCAGAGTTTAATGACTGTGCCAGCCAGCTGTTAAATCAGTGTGCTCGGTTGTTGCCCTGTCATCATGCCCATAAAAAACAATTTGTGTGTGTGTGTGTGCGTGTGCGTGTGTGAGACAGATGCGTGTGGTGTGTGGCAGGACAGTGCTGAACACTCTGAGGAACCCTCAGACCTCTTATGCCCAGTTGGCTCTCAACATCTTCTTTGCAATTCTGGTGGGACTCATTTATTACCAAATGCCCTTAACGCTGCCCGAGGGTTTACAGAACAGGTACAGTACGCTCAACCTGCATCCTGCCAATGTGTCCCCTTTCCTCAGCCCACCTCAAGGCCAAATTACAACAGAACTACTTAATGAAAATAGAAGATAATATCAATGGTTTTTCTTTATTGCGTTGAAGGTTTTCTTTGTACATTATTGCATGTCGTAGACAGTAGGCTTGCCGCAGTCGTCGCTGCTCCCGATGTTACACTGTGTTTGGGCATACACAGATTAAATTGCTTGCCCACCGCCCCCACCACTTGCTTTTGTTTTATAGAAATAAAACCCATTTAGTCCATTTTTTCTTATCAGCGCCCATGTGAAAGCGTCTGCTTCGTACAGCAGCAGCAGCACAGAGGAGCTGCTGTCAGATTTAACTTTCACTTCATGACAAGACGATGGTGGAGGATTTGGTGTCAAAGTGAAAAGCAAAAGTGCAGAATCGGATCATTTATATCATATGATATATCTATATCGTCTATAATACATTATCACTGTGTTTTAGACCAGAAACTAGATTGCGAGCTGACCACGGAGCTCCGTGTTGCTACCTCTATGGTCTGAACAGCCCAATTAGTTAACCTTATATTTATATACAGTCTATGATTATCTAATATACAGTCTATGGTTAACATGGGCACTGAAGGGAAGCAGGCATTTCAGAAAAGGCTGCAAAAATAATGACTTAGGGATGCACTGGTGGCTGGGCTGTCAAATCAAGAATGACAGGGTATGATGGGTGCATTAAATTTGAAATATAATTAGTGAGATAAGAAGCCATGATGTCAAGAGGAGGAAACAGCTTTTATGATTGTTGCTTCACTATCCATCAGATGAATTGATAATTAGATAACTCTCTATTTCTCTGTCTGTCTCTCTCTCTGTCTCTCTCTTTCTCTTTCTCTCACTGTCTCTCTCTTTCTCTCTTTCTCTCTCTCTCTCTCTCTCTCTTTCTCTCTCTCTCTCTGCCTGTCTGTCTCTCTCTCTCTCTCTCTCTCTCTCTGTCTGTCTGTCTCTCTTTCTCTCTCTCGCTCTCTCTCTCTCTCTCTCTTTCGCTCTCTCTCTCTCTCTCTCGCTCTCTCTCTTTCTCTCTCTCTCTCGCTCTCTCTCTCTCTCTCTCTCTCGCTCTCTCTCGCTGTCTCTCAATTCAATTCAACATGCTATATTGGCATGAATGGTAAACAACCTTGTTGCCAAAGCAATAAAAATGACATTACATCTCATTACATCTGATTTACATCTTACATAGACAAGTGATGGTTGCAATGAAATACAAAGAATTACAATAGAATGATGAATAAATTATTACATTTAAAGCTTGCTAATAATAAAATACAACAATCCAAACAATAGTTCTGACAGATTCATACAGCGGACCTCAGTCTCTATCTGTTGTAGTGTACAGTGTTTACAGATTCTGTCTTCTCTGGGTTTCCAGTAACGACCTGTTTCAATCTCTAATTTATGGTCGCTGAGTCTGTACATTGTTAATATGCGTCTCTGTTTGGGGTTTTTAACACGGATAAGATACTGTGTGAGAGAGTATTCTCTTTTCAGTAATCGATAGCATTCTAATTTGGTGATGGATTTGATGGATTGGTTTTGCCATATTCAATGTATCTGGATTTGTTTTGCTTGTTGATAGTTTTTAGATGTTAGAGATGATGGAGCTCTTGGTTTTTGAGCTGGTAGAGTTGTTTGATAGAGGATCTGTCTCTGGGCAGAGGCTGTTATTAATAAAGGCCGTGTGGTGGTAGGACTCAGGATCAGCTTGTGCCAAGTGAACCTGGAACTGGACGGCTCTTTTAACCATGTGCAGAGACAGAGAGAATTCCCCCAGTTCTGCTCTACATGCATGGTTTGGGCTGTTTCTGTGGACCTTGATGATTTCCTTAGAGAACTGTAAGTGAAATTTTTCAATGGGGGTTTTGTCCCAAGATGTCTTCCATTGGTTCATTAGAGGACCTCTCTCTCTCTCTCTCTCTCTCTCTCTCTCTCTCTCTGACAGGAGTGGAGCGTTCTTCTTCCTTGTCGTCAACATGGTGTTTGGGAATCTCTCTGCTGTTGAACTCTTTCTAAATGAAAGGGCGCTCTTCATGTGAGTGAAAGATAAAAGTTGTGTGTGTGTGTTGAAATGCAGAAGATGCATGACTTAGAAGGTGATAAATTCCTAGATAGATTCGTGTGAATCACATTTCTCTTTTTAATGCTATTTAGAGGACAAGGCTGGTGTTATTCTCCAGCCTTATCCTGGTGTTAGCTTTATGCCTCCGTTATGTTTTCGGGTTGTCCATCCATCCGTCCGTCCCATTCTCGTGAATGCGATATCTCAGGAACGCCTTGAGAGAATTTCTTGAAATTTGACACAAACATCCACTTAGACTCAAGGATGAGCTGATTAGATTTTGGTGGTCAAAGATTACGTGACCTCACATAACATGTTTTTGGCTATAACTAAAGAATTCATACGCTAATGTCACAAATGTCTTATAGGATAAAATGATGAAGTGACAACATTTTAAATCCAAAAGGTCAACTTCACTGTGACATCATAATAATCTCCAAAAATGCTTTTCTGGCCATAACTCAGGAACAGAAAGGGAAACATTTGTCAGATACTGAATTGACAAGTGACAAGTCACTGAAGTGACAATAATCTGCCCACCTTGAAACTGTGCTGATTGTTTAGATCTTCTGTGCTGCTGGGTTGTGGTGTATATTAAAAATATGACATTAATTGTATCTGTTTTTCAATGATCAATCCCATTTTAACTCACTGTCACTGTTGTTGTATTTGTGTTTCTAAAGTCTTTGTTAATATTCGTTGCAGTCATGAGAACTCCAGTGGCTATTACCGTACTTCTGTCTACTTCCTGTCCAAGGTCTTTGCTGATCTCATCCCCAACCGCATCATCCCCGTCTTTGTGTTTTCAGCCATCGCCTACTATATGATGGGTAATTCTCACATACAAGCACATACACACCAGGTATTCTTTCTGCACAGGCTTGGCTTCACCCCAAGGGGGTTCAAGTGTTTAGATATAAAATCTAGATGACAGGGAGCTGCCTGATTCCAGTTTTGTATGTCGTCCTACTTTATGCTCCTACTGTTGATCTCTTTTTGTCTGAAACATTTCATTTGACCTTTCTGCCATGTCTGAACCCACCAGGGGGAACCTGCTGAAAGAAATACTCTGGATTTTGTATTTTTATATTTTGTATCCACCACTCTCTCAGGATTGAAGCCTGCCTTTGCGGCCTTTGCGTGTTTCGCCCTGACCATGTCTCTGGTCAGTCTGGCAGGAGTCGCTCTGGCCTTCCTCATCTCAGCGAGTGTGTCTTCAGTTGGCATGGCGAACATCCTCATTGATCTGCCCTTCGTC
>JAOVVB010043002.1:0-15039 GCA_028570985.1 Heterobranchus longifilis
GCACCACTTTAAATCTTGTGTTTACCAGAGATGTGCTCATAAGTTTCTTGGAAATAAGTCATTCAGCATGAAAAAAATAATAATAATCGACTGAAGAAATCTATAGTTGACTAAGGCCAAAACGATTAGTTGACTAATTGACTAAGAGGGGACCGTCCTACTAAATAAACCTTCAATTTTGTTAATGTATGAATCACCAGAAATCCTAAAAGAAGGACTGGACGAAGCAATGGTAAGAGATTTATTAAAACTGGACCGTTTTGTAAGCAAGTAAATGAATAGAGCTATGATAGAGATATGACTCAGATGTAGGTTTTGAGGTTGTGATGGCGACGAGGTAATGACTCATGCTCATCTAACTCAGGTGGGAAAGTCATTCCTCTGCAGGGAAGAAAGGAGACAGCAAGGCCACTGCAGGGAGAGGGATAAATAATTGGACAATTGTACCAGAACAGAGAGCATGGACAGAAGTCTAGGTCATGACCTGAAAGTACAGTACCAGTTTTGTTTTTAAAGTCAGTATGTATAGCAGGAGCAATGTGACAGGCGAAATGTAGGGGCACCGAGGACAATTCTGGCTGCAGCTGCATGGATGAGATACAGGTACTGAAGAAAATTCTGCAATGTGGTTGTGGATCGTCTCATTTGGGAGATGTGGTAGGTTCAAATGTGGGGCTCACACAGCAGTTTGTTATCTAAGTCACTGCAGTGTTGCCAGTATTGACACAGGGGTCTTGCACAGGTTTTGCCAAAGAAAAACAGCAGCAAAGTCTTGTCAAGGTTGAGCTAAAGGTGGTGGACAAGCATCCGACTGGAAATGTCAGGGAGCCAAGAACAGATGAACACTGCTCGGCTGAGATGAAACTTTACAAGTCCCCATGTGTCATACTCCCAGCTGTCAGAGGATATAAAGTAAAAGGGAGAGTGTTGCTGGTCTCAGAGCAGCAGGAAAAAGCAACGTGATGTGAAGCGAGAGCCGAAGACTGGAGTCTAGAAAGAAAAGAGGTGGAGGCCCAGCAATGAACCCTGGGGAACTCCAGTGGAGATGATGAGCACTGAAAACAGAGCTCCTCTCTGTAGTCTAAGTTCTCATCCATGATTTGGAAATAAACAGATGAAGCAAAACAGAATAAAAAATAAGACGTAATGAGGAAAATGCATTGATTTCCATTCACATTTAAAAAGGTGTAATGTGTAATTACTGACCACACGCTCCAGAAAAATAGGGAGCAGCATTTCACCTTGTGCAAGAATGTCATGATTAGGATGACACTGTTCAGGATTGTGTACACTTAAACATGCAATAAACCTTGCAATGTCCTCAAAAAATGTAACTGGAGACACGTCCATTGCAACAGTCTCTTAAACTCATAATCTCAGTTAGATCTTTAGATTTAGTTTTAGGTGTAAAGCTGCTAACTGTTGTAACGGTTTGACTGCTTCTGTGAGCCAGGGGCAGCTCTACTTCTTCGTCCTCTCATGAGGGTGGACTGGATGTTACAGTGACTCACTACCACTTGTACTCAAGGTACAAGTGGTATTACAAGACAGGATGGGCCGGGTTAGCATGCTCATTTCAGTAGCAATCTCTGCAACACAATCCATAGATGTCTTTGACATAACGTCAAAACTATCACTTCATCGCACTCGGCCATAGCTTACATATTGTACCTTTAATTCTTGATTTATTTTTATTTTTTTTAAGTTATTGCTTTTATAGGGCCTATGTGGTGTTTATTTATTTATTTATTTATTTAAGACAATGGGGTTAACTTAAATGGTGATCCCGGGGCACCTCCTATACTACAGATTGCACTTACATGTCCAACAGAGATAAAATACAAATATTCTGGATACCACAAAGTAAGTCATGAAAAAAATCAAGGCAGAAATATATATATATCCTGGAATTCCCTGTAATAATATTTTACAAGGTGTGCAAGTCATTCTATGTGTAAAGATGTCATCAATGGACACTCTATTTACAAGGCCGGCTGACTTATTACAACTTAAGGCTAATCTTCTTTACTGAGAAATACTCTGAGTTTTTACTGTAGGAGTAGATCCGTTTAAAACCCTGACTTTATGTGCCCATCCATCATAAAGTTTAGTCTACTAACAAGACACTGACACTGGCTTGACTCCCACAAGTAACAATCAGGTTACACTGCAAAACTAACTTACTCAGATATCTAATTGCAATATGTATTTATCCAATTTACATCTGTTTTTTTTTATATTGAAGAAAGGTTTTAATAAAAGCTGAAACCCTCATTTTAACCTCCAGAAATGTCATATGACACCTTCATGTATGCCAGATGGTAAACCAGCACATTCCACTAGGATCTTTTGGTACTTTCCAGGTATTATCAGATAACATCAGTGCTACAGGATTTGTTAGTGACTTATTTCAGACTGTACGTTGTGTGATCTGGCAGTAAAAACCTTAAGATTTGGTGCAACAGATTAACTACAAACAAAAACAAAGATAAATGTTGGCCACATGTGTGTACACCGCACTCTTTTGTTTAAAAAGCAATAAATTATATCTGAACTTTGAAGCCTATTGAGCTATCATTTGTGCCTGTCTCTGGTCGGTGTGATGTGGCTGCCGACTGTGTGTGTGCGTGCGTGTGTATGCAGCCAGCTGTGACTGAGGCTTGTTTACACCGGACACGACTCCGACACATTGTTTAGTCATTCGTCTCTCGGATCAGAAACACCTTAATTTTAACCAACGTTGCTGTCTGCAGCAGCTCTTTACAGGTTCATGCTCCATCGCCTTCACACACGACACGACACACTGACCCAAAGCATCTGTTTACACTTTTGATTTCAAATTTAAATCTGTCATTTAAAACCTACTGACTAGCCCTTTGAGCCATTTTATTGGTCTTTTTTTTTTTCATGGCAGATATTTTGACATGTCATAGCAGGAAAAGCACAGACGTAACTAATAACATTAATGATGCGTATCAGTGCCAGACCTCTGGTATAAGATATATTGCCTTACTGGGACATTTCCATAAGACTATGCCTCCGAGCTTATCAATTCATTTTATCAATGCTGCAAACATGTTTTTCTGACGGTTGAGCATTGCAAAACAATGACGTCAAACTCATGCGTCTGCTGGAAACTTGCAACAAGGAGGAGTCATGGCAAAAAGGAAGAAATGGTCCAAAGCGTTATGGCTTCATTTCACAGAGAAAGATGGCAACAGTGCTGCTTGTAATGTCTGTTAAATGATCATTTCCAGTAAGGATGGAAACACCAGCAATATGCTGAAACATCTTTCTACAACATGGGCCTAAATTCCTAGAATGCCATGTATTTGACACTGTGCCACTGCTTCCTTGTTTTCTTACTTGACTAAGAAAACCTAAATGAACACAAATGCTGTACAAATATTCTCTCATTACACTGTGTTCAGACCCAGAGATAATCAAACAGGTGTGTTGAAGCTGAAAACCTGTGTAGGCCTACTTTTGTTCCACACAGAAAATGGATCAGGAATCAATAAGGGAATCAGTAAAGAATCGGATAAGCAGAATTGATAATGGCATTGGTATCAGTAAAATGTTATCAATTCCCGTCCCTAATCATTTATGTAATTGGTTACACCTGTGCTTTTTCCTGTGATACGCCAAAATATCTGCCTTGAAACAGAACTACTTCAACAGGCCAATAAATAATTTACCTCTTTCATAGTCGTCATAGAAACGTGATGAATGAGAATTTGAATAAGATGTTGTGATTTCAGTAGAGCCGATACTGCCAATAATAATTACATAAATATGCAGTTGACATGTTAATAGATCCAAAGCCACAGAGCATGTGACGCTTCTGCTGGAATATCACAAGATCCAGATTGTATGTCATACATTAACCAGTGTGTGTGTGTGTGTGTGTGTGTGTGTGTGTGTGTGTGTGTGTGTGTGACAGCCTGCATACGTGCTTCTGTGTGCATTCATATTTATGACTCATATCCAAAATATGTCACTTTCGCTGCGCAGGCAACATGCTGACGACTCAGTTGATTCAACACATTAATCCCGTTTCCTCTCAAAATGTACTTAACCCTCACACAAACACACACACACACACACACACATATACAGGCCAATGCCGTCTGATTTTAATAAAGCAAGCCACAGTGTGTTGAACGTGATTTTCAAACACTTATCATTGAACCAAAGACAATATCAGAGAGTGCTGGAGTACAGGGAGAGAGGAGCAGCGAGGTAACACTAGATCATAGCTGCTCATACTGCTGGCACGGTCTCAAAGGCATGATTTATTTAGACTAGAACAGTTCCACACTGCAGTCACACTGTGGGATTTATGGCTTCTTCATCACGACAGCCACCATAATCGTAAGATTTTTGTATTAGATTTGGTTTAGTTTATTTCCTCTACTTGCAGCAGCTTTGTGTTCCTTATATGAAATCAAATTAACTCAGGGGAGTCAGCCAAAAGAACAAATGGGCCTTTTGATGCCACTGAAAGGTGGGTAGTTAGCAGGACATCCAGAGCAGGAGAGGTCTTTGCCTCTGTAAGAATGAGCCTGTAGTAGTGTGACCAGCGGCAGACAAGCCATAGCAAATATAAATAGCTGAACCACTTATCTCCCCTTCCTGTCTAACTGCGCAACCATATTGCTCTGTTTGCATGTATAATAACCAACAAAACATATCATTACATCTTATGTTTTTATTTTCTAGCAGCACTGATAGCTAGTGTGGTGTCTACCATGTCTCCAAACTGTGCAGCCTTAATGTGTTACCTAATTGGAGCTGACTTAAATAATATCTCAAAATTCGAATGACACTTTTTCGCTCACAACACTCAAAGTTGTTAAAGGTGGATGTCCAACACTTTGGTTCAATCGCACAATAAATGCCCTATAAGATGACATTACATGTCAGAGCCGGAAATGTCATAACAACAACAACAACAACAACAAAAGAGTTCTCAATTACAGAACAGGATAAACTCCTGACAACTTCTGAATGCTTTAAAGAGGACGCATTGTGCTCATTTTCAGAGCATGTTTATATGCTTTAATGTTCAAAAAACACATTATTTGTCACACCTGTATTCACCCTCTCTCTGAAACGTTCAGTTTTAGCGCCCGTCTCTTTAAGCCACCTCCCGATTAGTCTGGCTAACTGTGCGAACAGTGCAGGGATAAAGTCTCCGGGAAATCTGGCCGGCGCCCGGAAACAGGAAGTCAATGTTCCCATTCTCATGTCCCTTCGCTACAGAAAAAAAAAAAAAACAACCTCCAAGCTATCAACCTACATGCTGAAAATGACACGTTTTGAAGATTTGGATCGTGCAATAAGGCAGGCACTGTAGAAGCACATTATACCGTGAAAAATCACAAATAAAAACATCAGGTTTCCCTGATGTTAGCATGTAGCTACATGTAGCATTGTATGTAATGTAAACACTGCAGTAACGTGCCTGGAGCAGATGATCATATATAGAAATCTGTCACGAGTTGATGTCAGCCTATAGCCAAAGCAGAATAAACTGCTGGAAATGTTTACCTCATTATTTGAAACTTTGGCTATGTTTAATATGAATATCTGACAT
This sequence comes from Heterobranchus longifilis, assembly GCA_028570985.1. Classification (NCBI taxonomy): domain Eukaryota; kingdom Metazoa; phylum Chordata; class Actinopteri; order Siluriformes; family Clariidae; genus Heterobranchus; species Heterobranchus longifilis. The sequence continues at coordinate 5,600 of JAOVVB010043002.1, forward strand.
ATACATGAAAATACAAAAAAAAATAATAGGTCCCCTTTTATGGCCAATTAAACTGTAAATTATTATGTTACTTACTTATGACGATTTAAAATCTATCATTTCTAAATAATGGCCGACTACATATTTTCAGGACATTGACATCAACTTTCTGCATGTTGCTGTTACCTGTCAGCGGGTCAATTAGTCCTCTCAACTTCTCTTCAAATTATTTCTAAATCGACCTCACATCTCTCTGCACCCTCTCTGCCAGCTGAACTAAATTTACCCATAATCCCACCTGTTGGAGTGCAGCCTGTGTGTAAATGTGAGACTCCTCTCAGTTTCACAGGTCACAACACAGTTTATATTATTTATATCTGTCTAATAGCTGCTGGCGGGTATGCAGAAAACTAATGAATGTAGTGTAAATATAATGAGGTTTTTCTACATTAATTTACTAAAAGATAAACAACAGTATAATGAGGTGACTTTTCTGAAATGGTGTATTTGTTTAGTGCAACAATTCTGCCACTTTTAATGTGCTATGATTATCAGAAATTAAGCTGGGCTTGACTCAGACTGTATCGTCTTTTTTTTTCTTATTGTTGCATAAGGGATGTTAGGCAACATCCTCTTCTTTACCATTAGCCTACATGGCAAACACACCTTCTGAAAATTCACCAATTCACTGCTCCGCTGGCAGACACACTCTGAGCCGTCTAGCCAGCTAATTTCAAACATGCCAATTTACACTGTTTAATATTAACCTGCTGATTATTCACAGGAAATCTGCCTGACAAGCTGACAGCTTTAGCTGTTCAGTCAAATGTGTGTTAATCAGCATTTCTGAATGGATGAATAAGAATAAAAACACAATTATTTCTTACATGGATCTGACATGTATTAGCAATAACAGTAGTTAATTTGTTGCGAGTGGCTTCTCTGTATAATAAACCTTCTGATCTGATCAACAATGAAAAGCAACTGATTCAGATTGTTAGATTCTATATATTGCAGAATGGAAACAAGATTGGGGAAGACTGATTGTTTACTTTTGGTTTTAAAGAGAAGGAGGGGAAAGTGAAACTTAATACTTTACATTGTGGTGAGTCTACTGCTGTATTTCACAGACGTTTTGAATGTCAGTGTAACTTCCCATTGTAAATTCTGAACCATTTTTTAGCCAAAACTGAAGAGCAACCAGAAGTACTTGACCCTGTACTTAAGTAAAAGTACCAATACCAAAGTATAAAAACACTACAAGTAAAAGTCTTGCATTCAAAATCCTACTTAAGTAAAAGTACAGAAGTATTATTAGCTAAAGTTAAGAAGTAAATAATCATTCGGCTGAAGATCATTATACATGATGCATCAGTATAGCATCGCATTGTTGTACAGTAGCTAGTTTTATTTGAACTGTTTTTATTTGGATTTTCAATAACAGATGATAATCACAGTATATACGATAAAGACATAGTGGCATAACCTTCACGTATGACCATGAAGTGGAGCTAGTCTTCAATTACTATAAATACAGTTACTGTAGGTAGTTTAGTCTAGTGGTTTCTAAACTGCCGGTTGTGCCCCCTTTAAAGGGTCACAAGATAAATCAAAGAGATGATTAATGGAGGATGGAGAAGCGGTTTTGTTTTTAAATATTGGATGATTTGACGTCGTTGAGCCCCGAACAAATATTTAAATGAAACTATGTGAAAAGTTAAGAGGGGAAATGTCTCTTAGACATCCGAAATGCAACAATACATTGTTTTTTGTTCAAAGAACCACTTTAATCTTTAACAATGTATTGTATTTTATAAGATTATCATATGTCTTAAAGTAAAATCTTAATCTGAAAAGTAATCAGTAACTACACTGTAGCTGTAAACTGTGTTAAAAGTACACTATTTCCCTCTGAAATAGGGAAGTAGAAGTATAAAGTTATCAAATGAATACCTCAAAGTTGTACACAATTACAGTACTACAGTAAATGTATGTCTACTGCAGTCCCCACAGATGAACATAACAGGACTGGACAAAAGACAAATTCCCCAGTGAATCTAATCATCATGACATCAACTGAACAATTTGGAGCAACAGTAGAAAAATAATTGCACAAATAATTTGTGACTTATAAACAATTTTGCTGCATTTTGCCACAAACGCTGCATTCAAACTGAAGACGTTGGCTCTAATATGGCATGTCTGCTTTTATATACAGCCTCTAAGGTTAGCTCGCATCTATAGATTTTTTTTTTCATGTAACGAGCGGGTCAGCCAGAGAACAAGCAGAGCGATGAGCAGACAGAGAGGGAGAAATCACACGAGGAGCAGACTGACACAGGTGAGAGGAACGAGAGGAGGAAGTCACGGCAACATGAGGTCGAGAAATCTCATAAAACATTCCCACAGTGTATAGAAATTCAGGTGTGCAGCTCTTTAAGACTTGGTAAAACACTGATATTCCCCGTGTTACAACTTATTCTAATTTGGAGGAAATCCAACTTCACTTTAATTAACAATTATCAACTCCTTCTCACCCCAAGTGCTATTTTCAGTGCTTAATAGGGATTGTTCAGGGAGACCTGTGAGATTTTACAAGAGAAGTAAAGAAGTCTTATTATCATAATTGTATGCAGCATGTGTGTGTGTGCATGTGTGTGCGTGTTAGTAAGAGTCCCTACACACTAACACAGGCTCTCCATAGCAACCCAGTATGATGTTAAAGTTAAAGTAGGCTGGGACGTCCATTAGTCATATTTTGAGAATTAAAAAGGTGCTGGAAGTGATTTAAACTTTGTTAAAATAAGTGTTAAATAGCTCTACATTCCAACAGCCATCACTGATTATAGAGTGTTTGATCAGTAACGTCCCTCCGCTCTGCAGGAAACAGAAAATACATTTCTGGAATCCTCTCTCAGAGCAGAGGACAAAATACTATATCAGTGATAGCTGAATGTAGATCTATTTAGCACTTATTTAAAAAATAATAATAATAATAAATAAATACCACTTACAGCACCTTTAAGTTATTTTTCAAACAAAAATGTCAAACAATTGATTCTCCTAGCTTCTCAATAGGTAATTTGCTGCTTTCCAACATTAGAGTAAACTGAATATTTTGGGGGTTTTGAACTGTTCATCTGACAAAACAATTGTGATGGACATTTTGTCACAGTTTTCTGATATTTCATAAACCGAATCATCAATTAATCCATGGAGACAGAGTACATCTCCATGGTCTGCATAATATATAAACAAATAGCAACAAAATCCTCGTGACACATCTTCAATCCTTAGAAATCAATAGCTGTAAATGTAATTAAATAGGCCAATATTATTATTAACTTTATTAGACCTCCATGTGCTACTCAAAGGGAGTCAGAATTGACAGTTTGGGCCTGCCAGCTAACAGCTTGCAAATTGGTGATGTAATGCTAAAATTTCACACTGCTACATACTGGTTATGTGGCTTCTTGTAATACATGTTTTGCTCTGGATGCCAAATTCCCGCCACTTTGTACTCACCACACTGTGCATGTGTTTTTGTGATCGCTATCATCCTCCTCCATGGTTCTTTTATGATCAGCACAAAATTAAATTATCAAAAAGGCCTTATCATCATCATCATCAGAGTTAGGTGATGTAACAGTTTGGAGACAAAGTTTGGATGTTTTGCAATTTAGGGGGAAGCAAGACAATCTTAGCGCGTGTTAGCGATGTAAACAAAACTCAATTGAAATGTGCACTGTATCTCTATTACACATGCCTGTGCAGTTTGAGTAGCGGGCTCTCCCCAACAGCAGTGAAAACATCTGTCAAATATCTACTGCAGTGCCTGAGAGGCCTTTTCACATCAAGTCAGCTTTAATAGGTAACGGAGGACTGAAATTCTCACTATCGCTTCAACCTCTCCATCCAATATGCCTGCTTTTTTTCTCCTCCTGCTTGGTGTTCTGCTAAACCAAACCCAATATAATCCCTCTCCTGTTTCCTCCTCTCCCTGTCTTGCAGAGGCTTAGTCGATATGTTAGACTTCTACACACGTGCGCAGTGAGATAATGAAAATGTTTCTATAAATAGGGACAATAGTGCTGACAGTAGCACTCTCTCAAGTGAGATATCTCAGTGGTAATTTTCACTACACGCATTCACACAAGCTGTAAATACCGGCGAGAAAAATCTCCTCCTATTGCCGTGTGCTTCATCACAGTGATAGTACTGAAGCAGCATATAAACACTTGAGTTGCAAAGCAAACACATTTCAGATGTGTGCTATATGAGGCTCAAATATAGGACTAGATCAATGCACCCTACACATCTTAAACAAACAGCACGCAGCTTGAATCTGCAGCAAACTAAACAGCTTGAATCTGCATAATACTGAGCCCTGCTCCATGTGAGACAATACAGCTCCTGCATAACATACAGGCGTTACGCTACACCATAAATCTCAAATTTATTTGCCACTCGTACAACTCGGATTCATGTCGTACATCCAGTTGTAACACACGACACATATTTCACGACTTCCTCTCAGTCAGTTTTACATACAATCCGCTAAAACCGCAAAACGGCCGCATTCCATGTAATCACTCTTCAGTCTGTATCATCCAATGCAACATAATAAAAAGCAACCATAAAATTAAACAGTCTGTACAAACCTCTCACCTCAACTTTCAGAGCATAAATGGAAGCTGAAGTGAGGAGCGATGGGATGGAAAAATAATTGAGACGGATAGAAGAGAATCTCTTTCTCACCTTCCAGCTCGTGATGAATGACATCGGAGAGGTTGGGCTCCTCGCCCCACCAGAAGATCCACAGCTCCTTGGCGTCGGGCTTGATTTTGCGTCGCCACACGCACAGCAGGTTGGCCTGCACGCAGCGCATGAAGCTGCGCAGGACCGGGTCGTCCTGGGCCGGCGCCGAGATCACCGGCCCGTACTCCCCGCTGCCGCGGAAGCTGTAGCAACGCCATTTAATGCCCGTCAACTCCGCCTGCGGGGAGGAGGAGAGAGAGTAATGATTAAAGATGTAAACAGTCCATTTAACAACCTAAACACATAATACAGCATTGTTATTATGTGCAGTGACTGATAAAGTCAAAACATTGTTACATGTAATGTAAATGCTGAAACAATTAGTTGATTCATTGACAGAAAAATTAATCTGCAGTCATTTTGGTAATTCATTAAACATTAAACATTAAATATTCTCTCATTCAAGCTTCTGCAATGTGCTGCTTTTCTGTATTTTATATCATCTTTTGGTTTTGTGCCGTTGGTCTGATATTTGACGTCGTCGTCTTAAGATAAAACTTAATTACGATTGCTCAAAAATTCCAACAACAGACATATAGAATATACATGCACACAAGAATAAAAAAGAGAGGAATAAATCTAAAGTGTAAGGAGTAATGTTAACACCAGTGCCTAATAGAATAACAATATATATTGCACATATTGAAAGTAATATTACACTTGATATCTTGGATTCTGGGCAAAAGGTTTCTCTATTTCGTGACATTTTACAGGCCAAACTACTACTTGATTAACCAAGAAAATAAGCAGCAGATTAAGTGACACTGAAAATAATCGCCAGTTGCAACCATAAATGTCATATGAAATTGTATATCAATTAATTAGTCATTCAAGAAGCATGTTTTGATCTCACTGTCTAACATTTATCTCACATTCAGTCAACTAAAACAACCATTATGTATAAATCTATAATGTGACAGCAGCATTATTAGTGTTGTGTTGAAGTACTTTAGACGTACACAGATTTCTTTCACATGAAAGAGAGCATCAGACAATGTTGATTTGATCAATAACTGCACAGACTCTATCCAATTATGTTACATTTTCACCGGCTTCCTGTTTACGCTGCTATGATCCTTTTGTGTAAATGTTTTAGCGCAATTAATGCGTCTCTGTTGTGTTGGTAGAACCTTATTTCACTGATGCCTTCACTTGCTGCTGTTGACGCTGTAAAGATACAATAAAGTGTGTGGAAGGAACTATTGCGGAGGAGTGACGGCGAGACATAAAGGACGGCCTTGAGTGAAATGCAGGGAATGAACTACAGGAGAGACAGCACTGAAATATAGGAGAGAGCTACAGACATAAAGGAGAGGAAATAGTGTTGAGGTCAATGGTTGGAGCCAGGCCCAACATCTGACATCTTCTCCATTTAATCTAATGGGATGACAGGTGTTTATGTTGCCTATTGCAGACTCTCTGCCATGACACATTAGGTGATGATGAGCCGGGGAAAGAGCCAAAACTTCCATCATTTCGCATTTTGTGAATGAGCATACATATGCAAACAAGCAGAAACGCACACACGCACACACGTCAGTGACTCTGCGATGCTCGTGTGTGTGTGTGTGTGTGCTTTGGAAACTCTTTTTCGTGTTTGTTTGTGTCCTTGTGTTTGTATTTGTGCATGAATGAGTCGAGCGCACAAAAGGCATTGTTGAACAGGACAGAGATTTGGCAGGCAGAGGGGGGAAATCTCTCGGTGTGTCGTGCTGCCCTCCTCTCCTGTGTTCACCCAGCTGTGAGGATCATGTTTGGCACACTGGCTCGGGCGCCAAGACACATCCAAGACCAGCTGAGAGGAGAAAAAATACTGACCCATTTTACAGGTAGAAAAGGAGCCGCTCCAAGATAATTAAAGCCTGCAGTGTCTTTGAGTGGATGAAGAAAAGGAGGCTCCACAGCTTTGATGACCAGAGAGAGGAAACAAGGAAACGTGCGTGTTTTCAGTGTGAACGCAAGTGTGGCAGGGTTGTGTCCGAATCAAGAATCTGGCCAAAACCATGCTTTTGAGGAAGCCTGTGCATGTAGGGCGAATAATCAATTTTATTTTCAATTTATCATATTTATATATTGAATATTTATGTTTAGTAGTTTCCAGTAGGTTGTGGAAGTGCACTAACGTTACAATGTAGTTGTTTTGCTACAATTTATGTTTGTTTATTATTTTATTTATTTATATATAATATTTTATTTATCTTATTTTCACATTTATTTATTTATTATTTGTTTTACAGTTGAATTAAAGTTTAAATCAACTGTTAAAAAAGTGTTGAGTAGGGGTCCACCGATTATCTCAAATCACAAGGCCGATTAAAAAATTGTCTGCAGACACATCTGCAGGCAGTCTAACATTGTTTATATGTATTTATGCAAGTTTTATACATTTCTGAAACAGAGATGCTGCTATCTGCTGAATAAGTGTTAAATAAATGTTAATTTAAGTTCAGCAATTTTGTGTCATATCATTATTATTAATAATGATAATAATAAATTGTATTTTATCAGATGCAAAAAACAATATCGGTATTATAAATCGGCTGCCCTGCTCTCTAAATATCGGCATCTGCGAAAAACTCATATCGGTCGACCACTAAGTGTTGAGTCCAATAAATGCATGATGTTTCCAAAGTTAATGAGGAATCTTGTTAAATAATTGCAATCCCAATTGACCAAAATAATCATCATTATGACATTTGCCATGATCGAGCAGCCCTTACATGCACTAAAAACAGACTGCAGCATCTTTTAAATGAGGGTACTGTACACTGAGGTATGCACTTGACCCCCAGGAACATCCTGACTGCAGAATGCACCCATAATTACAAGCATCTCCCTCCTGTAATGACAGTGTGTGTGTAATGGGAGATATAAACATTGGCGCTGTGATAAGCCGAGCCCTAAAATTAGCCATGACAAGGTCAAGGATGCCGTTTCTCCCAAAGCAAAGAGGAAGACATCTGCTTGCACTGCCTCGTCACTCCCAGTCAATGTCAAAAGTTCCTCCGCTGTTTGACACAGCTGTCTGCTGCGACTGAATCAGGAGCGGAGACGAGGAGGCGAGGAGAAGTGAAATGTCAAAAAATATATTCACAATAAAGGCATACCAGTTGTTGGCAACACATCGGCTCTCTGGTGAATTGATTGTTAAAGATCCCCTCCAGAAATGTTTTAAACATAGAAAAATACTTTGCTTGGAATAATAATTTGAGTCTGATGTGGTTTTTCCAATAAAATGTTAAGTCTACAGCCATTAGGGTTGCAACAGAATGATTTTCACAGTACGATAACCATCTCAGAATACAGTTTCACGGAATATGGTATTACATCATTTATTATTTATTTATCAGTTACAATGACCCTTAAAAGCAGGTGTGTCCAAACCTTTTTGAATGGGTGCCATTAGATCATGTGAAAACACCTGGGGGCCAGCTGCTTCTCGCATCATATGGGTTATTTAAAAAAATAAAAACAAATCACATACAATGCAATTGCACTCTCGGGATTTTATTTTAAGAGCACATATATGTGCACCCAACAAGAAACACATTAGTTCTGCCTGCATAGTCCCTACTTGGTGCATGTCTACAAACTGTATGATAGTGCTGCTATTGTAAGGTGAACAGAAAAAAATGCAGAGTGAAATTGCTTGATTAACCAATATTGTGTGGCAGGCCATTTAAAATCTGTCCGATAGCTGCATTTGGCCCCCGGGCCGGGCTTTGGACAAGCCTGCTTAAAAGGAGTGAAAACAGAAGGGTTTTGGTTGAACAAACACTTTATTATAATTGAAAATATTTTAATGGAAATATATGTAAAAAATAAAATAAAATAAAATAAAATAAAAATTAACTTTTTTCCAATACTGTAGAAAAGCAAATGTACACAGCATGGTAACCATCACTTTTCAAGCCACAGTATACCATGAAATCAGTATATTGCTGCAACCCTAACAGCCATGCTAGTAGTTCTGTGAGGCTACATTTAGCTAAATGCTAACATGAGCATGCTAACATGCTCAATGCTAGCCTGCTGCATGGCATGCTTTCTTTATTAAGTAAGTAAGTAAGTAAGTAAGTAAGCAAGTAAAGCTTTATTTATATAGCACTTTTTAAAACAGTTACAAAGTGCAGCCAGACAATGCACTGTTTCTACATTAATCTGCCACATTTAGTTAACATTGTTTGTCATTTTGTTGGTTTACATTAATTAATTTCTCTTTAGTTACCCCACCTGGCTGCAGAGTTCTCTTCCTGGTCAAACAAAAGATGAGGAAATGGGTGGAGCCTGATTTTATACAGAGACCCCAGCCTTGGACCATACCAAAAGCTCTGACAGCATGGGGGTGGATCAGGGTTTCTTCCTGTTGAGTTGCAGTTGCTGTCTATGTTGCCCTCCCCTGCAGTGTGTGCTTATTGGTTTGATCAGGCAGTATATAACTTTCCCTCATGTCTCTCATTCTGGTAGTAAATTGAGTTATCTTGTTTTGCTAGCCTTATTTTTCAGTTAGAATTATGTTTTATTGGCCTGTTTTAAGAGCTCTATCACTGTTAATTCAGTTATTTGTTAGATAGATAGACAGATAGATAGATAGATAGATAGATAGATAGATAGATAGATAGATAGATAGATAGATAGATAGA
>JAOVVB010043011.1:0-15039 GCA_028570985.1 Heterobranchus longifilis
ATGATACAATACGACTTTATTGTCAGTTTACACTGAAATTCATTTTGCATCAATTAGGCAGTTCCGTTCAAGAAAGACGGGACAGATGCACACGTACAAAAAACACCTCAAACAGGGATGACAAACACATCACATATTATCCTCTGGATTCAGTCGCTGATTTTGGTTCTGCAACAGGATGGACTGATGGTTAAAAGAATTCTTCAGCCTGATGCGTTTAAATGGAGGGACTTTAAATTGCCTATAAATTGGCATTCTCCATTTAAAACCTGTGAGGAGTCAGCAGAGATTTAACCAGTCTGAGCATGCTTTTGTTGTGAGTTGCTTGAAAGCGCTGTGCAACAGGTTGACCAATAATCTTCGAACACACTTTGATTTGATTATATAGTTTAGTTTTAAGTTTCACAGATAGGCAGCTGAGCCATGGTCTACAAAGAAAGTAAATGTGCTGCTGTATTTTCGTATAGATAAAATAGGAGGTGTCCACGACAGTGTGGCATCTATTACAACACCCAGGCATTTGTATGAATAGACTTGTTTAATTTCTATCTTTTGAATTGCCACTGGAGACAACTCACGATCAGGCGGAAGGCCACAAATGATTTCCTCTCTCTTCTTAGTATGGATAATAACAGTGTTTTTGTACATTTTCACATGTGCTCACTTGGACAAATGATATATATGCAGCAAATATAATATATGCAGGTATCCAGAAGAACTCGCCAGAGTGTTCAGTTGGAGCATAAATCGCAGCAGAGTTATAAAGCGTCGTCATGCACGTACACTCTTAAATTTGTTCTGACTCTGTCCACTGACTGCACACAGCTGAACAATACAAGTCAGTGTGACCATGTGATAATGCACTTTTGGAGTTCTGACAGTTATACTACTAAAGACCACCTACTGTAACATTGGACAGAAAATAAGAAGCGTGTCTGCTTGTATTTCAACACACACAAAAAAAAACATTATTTCTTTTTACAGTTGGGAATATGCTACAGATTACATTATATGAGAGTAGTCACAGAAGATATGTGTTTAATACTTCTGAATTACTGCTAATCTGCAACTCATGTTGACATTATAAGAGGGATTTCTGTTAGATTCAAATGCATTAATGAAAAAAAAGTAATTAGGCTCATAAGATGCAAAAATAAAAAGCTTAATTACAATGACTCTAGTTGGGAAGTTGTCGCCATATAATCAAATGAGATTGAAATAAATGTGCATGTCATTTTGTCTAAGATGAACAGAGGAGTAGTTAAATCCAAATGATCCCAAGACCCTACTGAGAAGATCCTTCTGTGGAGATAAATGTCTTTGCGAAGACACAAATGTGCACACCTCGAAACCTCAACCACATGCAGCACAGTACGGAAGTGCATTGCATTCACAAAAGAAAAATAATTTAAACACCTGATCTCATAATTACGAGAAAAATTATGAGATCTCCTCATAATTACGAGATCCTGATGTCGGAATTACCAGATATGTTCTTGTAATTATGAGATAGTAACTCATAATTATGAGATAAGGTGTCTTTTTTTTTTTCCTTTTGTGAATGCAATGCACTTCTGTAGACCTGCATGTCAAACAAGGCGATTAGTTGATTCAACATCCTTTTTTTCTTTCAGAGTTTGGACACACATTTCATACATTGGCATACATTGATTAATCTGCTGATTATTTCTCAGTTAAATCAATGTCAGAAAGTAGTGAAAAATGCTTTCCAGGAGCCCAAGGTGATGTCTTCAAATTCCTTACTCTATCTGACTGTCAGTCCAAAAGATATACAGTTAACTGATATAAAGCAGAGAAAGCAGAAAATCCCCACAGTTAAGGAGCTGGAATCAGAGAATGTTTGGTATGTTGCAATGATTAATCATTTATTAAAATAGTTGCAGAGATTAACTGATGAATCATTTTTTCAGCTCTACAAAACACAGCATGAAAGAAAAAAATATATATATCATGTCCCATGGCACATGAAATTTAAATACCAATAAAATCAGAATCAGATAAGCAGCTGTTCACACTGTTAAGATATAACACAAAAATAAATGTAAGGAGGCACAGATACAAACTTATACTCACAGAGGAACATGTGAGTAAACATAAATGGATACAAGTGGGTCAGGCACACTCACACTAACAAAAAGGTATTTCAGCAGTAATAGATACATTTAGGTCAGGTAGACAGCTGTGCACACATATATTCTACACACACATGCTCTAAGTTGGTGAAGAACCCATGCACACACCCACACAAACACGTATACGGGCAGCAACATCTGTTTTTGGCCTACAATCAAGCCCAGATGGACCCCAGGGCTGGTGCGTCAACACTAGTGGAGACCACACATTGTATACACCCAGTATTCTCCTGGGGATTTAGTGAATGGGTATTAACCAGGACCACAACCTGTAATTGTTATCATAATGACACAGGAAGGTATTTCCAAATTAATACATGCAATAATTTCTGGGAAATGTAGGTCAGTCGACCAAAATCCGATGAGCCTGGCGTCTTGTGACTCGAGACTGTTGTCGTGTACGCTGCATGAATATGTATTGTGAAAAAGTTCACTTATTTATTTCTCATCTCCGCAGCAATATGAGGCAGAACCTAAACATAGAAAGTGAATTAATATATTGCAGTTAAAAGTGGTGATATTCAGCTTTGATGTTGAGCCATCAAAGGCGTCATGAAACATGGTTCAGAGGGGCAGCGTTGTACTGTACTGTTACTGTACTGTATATTTAGATGAGAGCTTAAATTAGACCTGTCACAGCTATAGACACATGCCATACGGGCTTGTGTGTCTCTTCATCTCAGGGAGGCTGATGTAGATGTTGCTGCTGATTGGATGGTCTTGTTTATGCTCCCGGGTGGCATTTTGGGTGGGGTTGTGGCGGCATGTACATATATATTAAAAGAAAGAAAAAAGAAAGAAAGATGGTGTGTGTGTATGTCCCTTCGTGTGCGCAATGTGTGTGTTCGTGTCAGCTTGCCCTTGTGCAAGCCTTAATTTTGTTGAAGAGAGGGCACAAAGTACCTGGCCCATACCTGCCTAATCAAGTTAGTAAAGGAGCCTGCAGCAATGAAGGTTCGGAGAGTTAATACTGGCCCAAATAAAGACTACAGAGTCTCACTTTTATCCTGGAAACCTTGGGAGTTTCCCTACAAAACTCATTAAACACCAACATGAAGCCCGAAGCTGCTCATTGTGTTTACACACGCACACGCACACCCCCCCCCCCCCCCACACGCACACACACGCACACTCACACACACTCACACACCTGCTCGCCTACTGTATACCTGCTGACACACACATTCTTACAACAATTATACACCATCTGCCCCCCTCCTCACGAGACGGAGGCGTGAGCTTTTTCATAATTCTACCTTTGTAGTTTTACCCAGATGAAAATTTTTTAAAGATACACTGCATCTGTGATATGTGGCAATTTACAGCTTTATAAGTCGTTTGATATGTGATTTGTCCCGACAGATAGCATTTGTGAGCGCACACTCACACACAGTTTTTTATTGGCCTCACAGACAGACAGGATGTGTTTTCGTACTCTTTGTAGCCTCTAATCCCTGTCGCTCTCTCAGTTTTTCTGAAGGAAATGATGACACATTATCAAAGTGATTTCTATTTGTTACATGGCTCATTTAGGTCAATTAGAGGAAACTTGTTTTATGTTGTCAGTGTTTCAGGGGGGGGGGGCATTGTACCCCAAAGACGTGCAATTAGATGTCTGACTGTGACATCCTCAAATATTCACAAATGTTTGTCATATTGAGTCTTAAAAGGCTGTTTTGTCGCTGCAAGGCAGTTATGACATGAGCTGAAAGTTGTTGACTGCGTGTGTATGTGCTTATACAGCATGCGAGCTGTTGTACAATTGTGCAAAAGCACTTAATAATATCACCCACAGTCACAGGTAGGCTTTACACGGTGACATTATGTTTGAATTCTACAAACCAGAGTACTTCACAGGATGTTGGAATAGTGGCAACAACATGGTTAAGCAAAAAAGAGAAGGAACATAATTTGTGTCCGTTCTTTGTGAATTGTTACTGACAACAATGCACAAAACTGCCGCTGGCCACCAGCCCACTGTGACCCCCGTCGCTGGGGTTTGCACTGGCTGAATTCGAGTTGCTATAGCTGCTAACTGAAGGTCCGTGTCCGATCCGTGTCCGTGACCCAATCGCCGGAATAAATTGTACATTTCTGCAAACCACAGATATGTTACATTCGTACGTTTCATATGTAGCGGATATCAATGTGAGCTCATTGTAAAGCATATAAATGGCCCTTTTTTTCATTTGTGGTCTGATAAACAGTAACATAATTTAATTCAGTGCTCCATATTGCTATTTTTCAAGCTACTGCAGCTGTCATATTTCACGAGACCCACATGAGGTGGGCGTAGTTTCATCACATCCCTATTTTATATATAAGACAATTGCTCAAAGCCACTTGTGTGTGTGTGTGTATGTGTGTGTTTGTGTCTTTACTTGCCCCTGTGTGGTCTACACACCAGTGACCCAATACTTTACTAGCATTCCCCCCGCCCCTCTGTCCATCTAATGTGGCATGTTGATGATTTAGCAGTACACCGGCGTAGTGGATTAACTGTGCAGTTCACGCTTTCTGTCTGAAGTTTCATGCTTTTAAAGGAGGGCAGAGTGTCATCGATCAGAGGAAGAGACAGTGTGGAAACATTATAGTGAGACCTGATTAGTAAGAGTGTAGCGTGACGCGCCCAGGGATCAGCATCAATAATGACACCCGCAGAAAATCTGCTTGGGCCTCAGTTTTCTATTTCCCTCAGAAGTCTGATGTCTCCTGTCCTTGTCTACAAAGTGTGGCAGCTTTTCAAATCCATCACCCCCCCACCTCCATGCTGCGATGAAAGCGCGTCACATAATAGAAACATTATGGATTCCTGTGTAAATTCTATAAGGAGAAATTTCAATTTTACAGTTTTACACTGATGTTAGTAGTTCACCTTTTAGTTTGATTAACATATGCAACCATTTTCTATATCACCACGAGCACTTTTTTTTTTAATATGAGGCCAAAACCCTCATTTAACTACTGTGTCTTTTTTGGCACTCTATCAGATTGTGCCCTAATTCACTGCTTCTCTTGACCTTCCAATTGGCATTTACAGAAGAAATCTACCTGCACAAAAGGCTTTGTCACAGTGGTTAATGAGCACATGGTGAAGGACAACCTGATCATTAAGCCCTTGGACCTAAGTATGAAGATAATGGAATTCATTGATGGGGGTGAGATAATGGTGGGGGCCGTATGTGGTGTGGTTTTAAGCTTTCAACTTTACAGTAGTCTGCTTCAACACTGCCCACAAAACGTCAACCAAACAACACATTTTATTCATCCCAACCTCTGCAGAATGCAATACAAACTGCCCTATGGTTTCATCTCACTTTTCCTCATCTTTCTTAATTTTTTTTTTGTTCAAAATACCTTATTAACCTTAATGCCATCCTCCACAGTGCAGCATGAATATTCACGACTCACTCTCTATTTATATAGTACTGAAGCTGATAGCCGACAGCTTTAACAAACCATATTTTATTTATACAGTAGTGAAGCTGATAGCTGACAGCTTTAACAACCCATATTTTACCCTCAAAACAACTGTGCTACTATTATACCATCATGATACGTCTCTGTAATGATGGACAATCTCCCCATCTATTAATATTTGTGATCGTTGCCCCGGCTCTTCCTCCGCTTTTGCGGTTTTACCCCTCAGAGAGTGTGTTGCAAGATGTGTATACGTTGTTGTGCTTCTTCAAAAACAGCCTGGCCTCTCTCATGGGGAAAATATACACTGGATCACGCAGAAGGAAGTGCAATTACCGCCTCCCAGCGGAATCTTAATCACTGAGCCCTGATGTTAAAAGTTAGCCTCTTTTTAATGTGTTGAATTTCAAAGAAACTGCACAAATCATTTGATTTACTCACTCAGGATGTAAATAAGCTTATTAACCATTTTTTAATGTGGGCATCCCATGAACTCAAGAGGAGCTACTGACTTTATTCAAATAGTCTCTAAAGATATACCAGTGAGATGAATATATTTACAGTGAATGTGTTGATTTAAAACCTGTGTGTGTGTGTGTGTGTGTGTGTGCGTAGGTGTGTGCGTAGGTGTGTGCGTAGGTGTGTGCGTAGGTGTAGGTGTAGGTGTGTAGATGTAGGTGTGTGTGTGGGGGGGGGGGGGGGGGTGTCTGTGTGTGTGTGTCTGTCTGTGTGTCTGTCTGTCTGTCTCCAACAATAACACAGAACAATATGAATTTCCCTCAGAGAAAATTAAAATTAGTAGTAGTGCAGCCAAGTTACTTCTGATTTGCAGGTAAAACATTTATTTATAATTATTGAAATGATGATTATGCTTGTAACATTTGTTAAATTATCCTTTTTTGAAAGAAACAATGAAAGAGGGTTAAAGGAAGGGGAACAGACAGTTCAGTATTCGGAGGTCCCCTTTTTGACATTGCTCAAGTCCCCTCTTCTTTCAATTTCTTAAAATTTTTTTTTTTTAAATTAAAAGACCTTTGCAGTAATATAAAAAGTACATTTTCTATTCTATTTTTGTTTTTTTTAAATGACCAGAAACAGATGTTACACCTAATGACAGACTGGTAGTCCACTGTTGGTTATATAGGGATGTATGTGTGTGTTTGCACCTGAACAAATATATGAAACATCCTTCAACACAACACTTAAAATGTTAACTTTAGGTTTAATGCTGACCCAACATACTTCCTAATCTGCAGGTGCTTGCAGTATGTCATATATGTTACTCTGCATAATGTATGTACAGTGCATTTAAAATACGGTATATGAATGCATAAATCAATACATTTGAAATCCAGTGCCTCCTAATTGTACCACTGACTAATAAAGTCTTCTTCTGGACTCCAACTGGGAATCAAATGCCCAATTAAAGCCTTTACCCTCAGGCCCTGCTTCAGTAGAAGTGACCCAAAAAGACGAGGTCGACGAAGAATCACTGAAGTAGTACATTCCGTAGTTGAAGTTTTTGCCTTTTCATGGCCTTAATTTCATGGCCAGAGACACCAGTTGCCTGGGGCTAAGGTGTGTAGGTTAGTTCTGAAAGTGGCTTCAAGTCTCAGGCATCTCTATTTTTTGAGGAGGCCATTCCGTTCTCTGTGAAACACGAGCCTTCAGACTCCTCACTAGCACGCAGAAAAAGAAAGAGAGGCAGACAGACAGAGGGAGAGAGATAGAGGCGAGACAGAGGGAGATAGGCCTACATGTGTTTGCTTGGTCTAGCAGAGACACGATCACATCGGATGCCTGCAGGCTCCGTCTCCGACTCCGCTCCTCTGTTGTTCCAGTTTTACCCTTGGGAGACATGTTCGGGGAGACAGAGACTCAGGCAGGCACACACATGCACACGCACACACCCACACACACACAACCCCCCCCCACACACACACACACACACAAACACAAACACACAAAGACCACTTCTGCAGCATCCTTTCTGGTGTTAAAACAGCTGCCGTTAACCAAACCCATCTCTCTCTCTCTCATTAATGCTATAACTTTCTGCTACTGTGCCTGTCTCTGGTGTTAACGGGACAAATTACCAAGGCCAGGCACTCAATAGACACACACAGACACGCACACATGCACACACCCGGGTAATTAATTGGTTCCAGTGGAGCCAAGAGCTAATTTACTATCCCTCCTGCCACATTTCTTCAGATACAGTAAGACGACTCATCTCATGGCAGCTTCCCTATGGCTCCCTCCCCATCTGTAGGCCCTGTATGTATGAAGTATACTATGTGTGTATGATTTTTTTTTTCCCTGCCAAAGAGGTGGTTGTTGTTGTTTTTCAGTCATATAATTACTGAGCTGTAGGAGTTGGCAGGCTGTTAGGCTTGTTATCTCGGATGTGTTGATTGCAAGAAACATGTGGAAAGATTGATTATAGTTCACTGCTCCCTGCCCACTGCCTCCCTTTGGGTTTGACCGATTACGAGTTTTGACAGTGATGGACCAGATTTAAAAGAATGAAGTTTATGCCATATTACATTAGTTTGCCAACTTTGTTAGATGTAGCCAAGTAGCTGAAACACATACTTTTGTAAAGTAAAATAATAAAAGACATTGAATAAAAGCGTTAAGCCCATATGTGTAATGTTGTAGCTGACCTAAAAGATCAGCATGTTTTGATTGTATGGAAGTCCAAAGCATTACGTTACATTAGGTCATGATTGACGGATTAAAGTTAAGCCCAAATCAAGCAAGATATTATGTACAAACATGAAGATTTTCATGCATGGTGCATGAAGAAAACAAAAATGGAGAAAAGTCTTGATGCATTAAGTAAACGTTTAACAACAGCAAAACTATATCAAAACATCTCAAAAACTTGCACACACTACATGCAGTGTAATTCAAGTCTTGTTTATCCAGTCTTAATGCTCACATACTTCCCAAACACATACATTTTCACAGAAACATTACTGTTTACAACACTTCCTTTACTTGTCCACCACTCGCTCAGGTGTGTTACTAATAGTGTGTCCACTATTAATGCAGAAGTGTTGTAAAAAAGTAAGGTTTTAGCAAAGATGCATGTATTTCGGAAGTAGCCTACTGAGCAGGAGCTGGATGTTTTGATATAGACCTAGTGTTGCTGTTAAACACGGCGGCCTATTACTTTAATTCGTCAAGTCTTTTCTCCGATTTTGGATTCTCCATTCACCGTGGAGGCATGCGAGAAAAACAAAGTTTTCTTCAAGAATTTAATGCAACACTCAGTGAGTAATTGATACAAATGGTAATTTTGCAGGTGAAGTATGCCTATTCCTTTAAGCCAAATGCTACACTTTTTTCACCAGCTAGTTGCTAATTTTGTCTGTCTGCCATTTTGAGATGGCATACAGTAGGTTTTTAGAACATTTTGGCTGAAAACAGCTGCCTGCATACGGTCGAAAATGTCGCTATGAGAGCAGTGAGAGTGAACCACAACAATGAGTTAAAAGAAGCAATGAGGCTCCATAGGTTTGACTATGAGCAACCTCTTTAATATTACATATAGCCATTTAATGTAGGCTGGAGTACAAATATAAAAGCTCACATTATGTTGAAGTGCAGTACCTGAGTACATGCACTTTTAAACTCCCCCACCTCTGCTGTAGAAGATCCAACAGTACATACAGCTGAAAGCTTTGTACATTTACAGCAAGTATAACCAAAGAGACTCGACCTCCCCTGCAGTGGAATCTATCTGTAAGAGATTTCATCCATCATTCCTCTAGTCATATCCTGTCACCGCTAAAGCTGATATGATTGATTATGGTATTAGTAATTGTATGATTCAAAATTGCAGTATTCTTTGCAGAACAAAAAAGTCCCTACTCACTGATTTCACATTCTCAGCTGAATGAGAGGAATTTACCCTTGGATGAGTGTAATTTTCTTTTCATTTGGAGTCTGGTTAGCATCAAGGCAGCATTTCATTCTTCTCTGAGGCATGCCTGTGCCCTTTTGAAAGGATAGATCAATGGGCTGGTCCTGTAGTTAGTAGCTACCCTTGATACTGGCAGAGCAGCAAGTCCAATCACTTTGCTTCTTCACCTCAGATGTGCAGAGGGCAGGTGTGTTTGTGTGAATGGCAAGTCAGTTTTAGACTTGCGTCTGTGCACAGCTGTAGACTGTGATAGTGTAATTTTGCGCCCAGTGAGACAGTCGGCTACCCGTTAGCCAAGCATGTAATTAAAGCTTTAAAAATGTCACCATCCCTCAGTGGTGGGCTTCATGCCCCTTATCATTGCAGTCCCAGGTGAGTGTGCATGTGCCGCTGTGAGCGCATGAGTTTAATGTTTGCATTTCCTGCATGTGTGGCGAGTTTTTTGTTGTTGGTAGTTTTGAAGTGTTGTAGCCATCCACGCACCGCTGCCTTGATCAGGCGTCAGATGACACCGCTCCTCTTGTGTGGATCGACCTTGCTAAAGAACAAAAGCTTTGAAGTGCAAGAAATCTTTGATGCCAGTGCATTACCCAAGCAGTTAAACGTTGAGAAAATGACAGAAGATTCTTCCAACATCCACAAGGGATTGTTTTGATTGTCTCCAGGGTGAAAAACAACCTGATCTTGTGCTTGCAAATCAGTTTAGGGTTTTGGGGGCTGTGTTAATATTCAGTAGGATTTTCCTAAAACAATGTATAGACTCACACAAATATAATCCCTCTCAATCATCACTTATGATCCACTAGAAGTGTGTGGTGGTGTTTGTATCTGCATTTTGCTGTGTTCAGGACGTTTCTGGGCTCGGGATGCTAATTTTTATTTTTTTATTTTTTTGACCGATATAGCTTATAGTGATATAACGTTTTGCATCGGCGGACAGCTGCAGAGTTATACCGTGCTGCAGTCACGATGTTGCGTGTGGGCACATGCAGCCACTTTCTCAATACATTTCAACTGTGTGGACAGGCCAGACTGAAGATCACTAAACTCGCTGGCTAGTGTTGTTGAGCCAGAGAGGACAGGCCGACTTTGAATGTTGTGTTTACAAACCGCAACGGACAAATCATACTCATTGTGCCTTTAAGTCAAAGTCATCGATGACATTGGCGTTGAAGAAATACTCTGAGACTTTGTATAATGGAGCTGGTAGTCTAACACTTGCTTTCCTGTCAGAGAGGTAACTTCGTAGTACCTTTCAGATGGAAATATCAAGTCTCAGTGAGATGTAGTTTTGGGACAGGGTTGACAAGCTCTCTGTTTCTTCTCTGAGATTTAAGCCACCCCAGAGCTGCAAGGTTTTTGTGGCAATTTGCTCCCTGTGAACAGCGCTTTCTTGACACTGAGAGGAGTTCAGACAGTAGCCTTAGGGTCTGAGCTGTGTGTCAGCGCCGCTGTCTCAACAGCTGATTGGTGCCTTTTAGTCGGCCACAGGATTTTTTTCACAAGTGTTGTGCAGACGTCTCTCAGCAGCAGCAGCCCGGTCATAGAGAGAGGGCTTGTGGAATAATGTTAATTGGCACTGAAAGGCAGAGTGCATGTGCTGTCCACAAATCCTGATGAAGCTGATAGTTTCATTCCTTTCGTTAGGAGATAGTTTCAGTCTATGCTGCGCGTGGCCTTGTTTGAAACTTTGAGGAAGGTTTGACCTTTTCGAAAGTAGCCTAGTTATTTGCTTGTCTGTACGCTAAATATAAAGCAGGCTTACTTAGCCTAGCATAAACACTTGAAAAGAACACTAATTAACACATATCACATTTGTTCAAAAATGAAGTGTAAAAACAACAAATCACTGTTTCACAGGGTGTTATGACTATTTCTTGCCAGGCAACAGGAGACACTAGAAAATGACTGGTCCCAACCCAGAAATAGTCAGTTTTTACACTTTGTTTATAATGAAACAAACGAGATATATAACTCATACAAAAATGAGGACATGCAGCCTACTGTACATCTACTTTTGCATTTACTCTTCTTCTTATGTCCTCATCTACAGCCCATAATCTGTAACTCTGCAGGCTAATAACACGATAACAGACGCAATATCCCATTTAGCTTGATTATGTGCTCCAGGGAGTAACGGATTGCCTATTTGAAAACGTAACAGATTACTGGAATTGTTAGTTACTTGTTACAACAAAAAAGTAACACTGTTGATTCGTGAGCTTTAGAGGTGCTTATAGGCGGATTTTGTTACCTTTAGACAGAGCCAGGCTAGCTGTTTCCAATCCTTATCCTGACCTAAGTTAGCCTTCTGCTAGTGATAACTTCATATTTAGACATGAGAGTATAATCAATCCTCTCATCTAACTCTCGGCAAGAAAGCGAATGAGCACGTTTCCCAAAATGTCAAACTTTTCCTTTAAGAAGAACTAGGCACAGTTCCTACAAGAAATGAATACAAATTAAAATATTACTCAGTGTATCTATTTTCATAGTACCCTTCAAAAGCCGAGAGGAAACCAACCAACCTCAGAAATGATTAATTCTGTGTAATTATGAAGTCGGCTGTGAAGGCTACAAGTCCTGACTCTACCTTGACCTAAATTTTGAAGTGAACATGTATTAAAAGTCCTGCTCTGTATTCAAAGGGCCATCCTGCCAGGAGTTCTGTAATGGTTTTAAGTCACAGGTCATATTGAACTACCTCCAGCAATCATGGAGGCAGCGAGACACGGCCACGTCACGCTGCTAATCTAGTGTCTAGTGGCGTGTGAAAGCTTTAACACGGATGCTTCTCTCTTTTGAGGCATGATGTCACTTTTCTTGCCACATATTGCATGTTGTTGAAGTCTTTCCTCGTCTGGAGACGTGTTGTGTTGAAACACTCTCGCAGACCGCATTCAGGCACGTGGTAATGCATCAGCATATGAGTGCTAGAGGGTAAACCATGTTGAATAAAAATAACAGCCGGATTTGGGAAGCTCTGGAGAGTTAGGGTGGGACTCGGATGAAATTGCTGGGTGTGTTTTTGAGCAAGTCAGCGGAGAGTCGGAGTGTGTGCGTGCGTGCGTGTGTGTGCGCGTGTAAATGTGAGTGATGTACGTCCCAGCTTTAAGTGGAGCAGAGCTATGCTTGTGGTCAGGCGAGTCATCAGGGCTGGTCAAAAAAAAAATCCCTCCACCTCAGCACAGTACACAGACTTTGGTGTGTTTAAGATTCATTGTTTTTTTTTTTCAGCATGTGCAAAAAAATACCAGAGGGCTGTGTGCAACCATTACTCAGGAGCAGAGGAGGGTGACATTTTCTTAAATTGACCCCACGACTACAGTATTTACTTCAAAAACTTTCAGCAGAAGTTTTGTGAAACAAACTTTGAACGAAGTGGAGTACCTGCGAAGTTTCAGTCCAACACCAGAGAAGCTCTCTGCTGTTTCCCCCCTCCAGCGCCTGTGTTTCATCAGCTGTATAACATCCCCCATATGCTGAGAGCAGAAAATACACAAGAAATCACACCTCTGTTGTCCAAACCTTCTGCGGTGATCGCAAATCTAACAACAGACTGGAATCTCGGAGCTTCATTCTGACGGGGAGATACAAATCCAGTATTCGGTTTAATGTTTATTTCAAGATAGAGCTGTTTGTGGAACATACTGGACTCTAGAAGTCAGATATGTGCAGGCAAAAATATAGCATTATGCTACAGAAAACATACATGTCAGTGATTTTTCAAACACTAAGGAAACCTTTCTCTGTGACTTTTTCCACGAGGCTTTAAAGTTGAACTGAAATTTGAAATGTCCTCACTTTTTGTGCAAGGAAATATGAACTGCAATGATTCTGCTACTATTGTGCATATTTTTACATTTTTCAAAAGAGGATGAAACTGTTTTTGGACATATCCATGGAAACTAAGCTTCAAGCCTCTTTGTGGCCGTTTTCCCAAGGCAGCGGCTGCTAAGAGATGTGCTGTCACATGTCACAGCCCTGTACAGCTTACAAACACTGATAAAAGTACAAGGTAGAATTCATTGTCATTCTCTCCATAACAATATTCAAGTTGGGTTTCTTCCGTCCTATATACGGTTTACACAATAAAAACAAGTACAAAAACTTTTTTTTTTTTTAAACAAAGAAGTGCACAAATAAGACAGCAAAGACAATTTTATATAAAAAATAAACTTTAAGTTCAGTTCAATTTGAAAAAGGATTAAAAATACCAAAACAAAAAATACATAATAACAAGAAGAAGATGAAGAACATAAGCTTTATATGTTTATACAAGGAATGTAGTAAACTCTGTAAAGTAATATACATATATATATATATATATATATATATATAATATTGCTTACACACGTGCAAGCAGACTGATTTAATTGATCCAAATGCAGAGAAATATTAGAATATATCTACGGGAGATTGAGTGTGAAATGCTGGAGAGAAAACTGTGAGAGCTTTTTACTCAGTATGTGTGTGTGTGTGTGTGGTGTGTGTGTCTGTGTGTGTCTGTGTGTGACATGAATGTGAAAGACTGAAAAAGGACAAACTGCACATGTACACATTTGATTTGTGCATCAAAGGCAATACTGTGCGCCACAGATAAGCTTTTGAAACAAACAAGCCATCTGATCCGAGTGTGCTTTTCAATCTCACTCTTGGAGAGACACAAACATTTCTTCGCGCGGAATTAACCTGCCCCCTGATCCGGGGGTCATGGAGCGGAAAGGACCCTGCTGTGTGGCGATGAGCCTTGATGGCGATATCATCACTCCGTCATTCTCTCTGTCTGTCATCCTCCGCTGAGCCCGCGAGACACGCGGCAGACTGAGGTGGCCTGGAAGCATAAATAGCGAGGGAAAAGGTCAATGACAGGTAGAAACAGAAAGGGGCAGGGGATGGATGACGATAGAAGAAAATCCCCATGACAGCCAGAAAAGAAGAAAAGTCAGTCGGCCGCTTGGTCTGTCAATCATGTTGTGTTTTACGCAGCGGTCATTCACTCATTCAGGCGCCTCATCAGTCTCTCTGTCAGTCAGTCACCTCGTTCGTTATTTTGTCAGGTCGTTCGTCATTCACTCCACCAGCCTGACAGTCAGTCGGTCATCTAGTTTGCCGGTCACTCAGTCAGTCAGTTGATAAGTTAGACATCATTTTATTCTTTTATCAATCAAACACTTATTCAATTATAAACTAATCATTCAGTCTCAGCTGTCCTTTTCAGACAAACAGACAAACATCTCTGTCATTTCTGTCTGTGCTTTGGTCTAAATCACAAGACGCCCAAAATCACAGATACCAACTGGCAGACAGAGACTCAGAACATCAAACAAAAACTGGCAATAACCCGACTGATAGACGGAGTGATAAACAGGCAAACACCCAGTCAATCGCATCCAAACACACACACATACACACACACACACACACACACACACACACACACACACACACACACACACACACAAGCGCTCTGTCTGACAAACGTACAGCTTGATGGAGCAGCTCTGTAGTGTCTTTGTGTGCTCTGGTCTAAAG
>JAOVVB010043020.1:0-15039 GCA_028570985.1 Heterobranchus longifilis
TATCCAGACATCTACAATCACCTGATCAACTTTCCCTCCTCCTACTCTGGAGATTCTTTGAAACAAAAGCCTGGAGGGCTGTTTGTGATGAATATTCAGCTTTGGAGTCGACTGGCTAAAAATTGCTTTGTCATCACTGGAAGTGTTACTTATCAAAAAAACGCAATGAAACTGCAATAAAAGCCTGTTAAATGAATAAGATATTAACGTTAGCATTGCATTATGTAATGTTAACGTTGGCTGATATGAAGTACATCCATTGCTTTTGGGGTCCCATCGTTTAGTTTTCTCCTGTTTGTTTCTCGCATGTTTTATGGCAGTAATCCATTTTTGTCATCTTTCAGGACCTTTAGAAATAAAATGCTCTCCATTAATTGTCCCAGATTGTTCTGGCATCCCGGCGCACAACAGTTATCCACCGTGTTCTCTGTCATTTGACGGGCATACTCCCGGCCGCTTTCCTGCTAAAA
Source organism: Heterobranchus longifilis (assembly GCA_028570985.1). Lineage (NCBI taxonomy): Eukaryota > Metazoa > Chordata > Actinopteri > Siluriformes > Clariidae > Heterobranchus > Heterobranchus longifilis. The sequence goes on from JAOVVB010043020.1 coordinate 471, forward strand.
TGGCGGTGTTTTGATTTTGACTGTTCCCGGACCTCTTATTACCAGAGATCTCCACTGCACTGTGTCAGCGCTGGAATATGGTCTGGCTGTACAAGTTTTCAGCTTCAGTTTGGGGAAAAACATCCTGGCTTGTTTGTGTATTTCTTTATACCAATCACAATGGTCTTGGGAGGAGAATGCCACGTGAGAGACACACCCAAAAGCAGGCTTTATACCCACACTGTGCTTCTGGTGAATCAGGTTTTTGCTACTGTTCTGTATTTTTTTTAAGTGTGACAAATATTTAACCCAAAAATGATACATAATAATAATAATAATAATAAATATTACTATATTAAATATTAACTAAAAAATTAAATAGCTTAAAAACAATTAGATACAGTTTTACTGTAAAGAGATTCTCTCTGAATATTTAAGAGTACCCAATAGCAGCCACAACTCCCCAAATTTCAACTGACTGGTGATGTTTTGAAACCTTTACCCGTATCCGACATGTCTCTCACGTGACATTCTCCTCCCTTCCGCTATCTCCGCTATGTTTTTTAGATATCGCTGCGCTCAAGACGATAGTGATTGGTTTAAAGAAATACAAACAAGGCAGAACGTTTTTTCCCCTATAGCAGAAATGTGAACTCGTGCAGTCAGCTCGTGCAGTGCTGACACAGGAATATATTAGGAACATTTTAGGAATATGATATAAAAGGTTTCAACCTTAATGTTTCAGTGCTGTAATTTACTCATGAAATATGTATTTTCTCAGGCATCGGCACAGGTGCTGGCTCATCTATCTTTGGCTTCCTGACCAGAAACACTGCCCCCGAGGACCGCGCCACGGCATTTGCTGCTGTCATGGCATGTCGACAAGCTGGCCTCCTGATCGGTCAGTGCTCCACTGCTTTCTTCTCACAAATTCTAATTCAATTGTCTGCGGATCATTTGAGTTCAATTATTATGAGTTGTAATGGATTCGTGTTCTTTACACAGAAAATAAGATTGAGATTTGAGTGGGTAGAGATTACTGGCCATCTAGCTCCCTGATACATTTCATACAGTGAATGCTGCTCACACACAAATGTTAAAGGTCCATGTCTTTTCTTTTATTATAAAGCAGGTCTAGGTGCTATATAAAGACTGTGAAAGTATCAACATGCTCAATCCACACAGAAATGCACACAGCCTGTATTCAGAAACTGTGACTTTTAAACAAGCTTCTGTAAATTTGTGATGTCACAACTATACTATATATATAGGTAGAAAGTGCTGTTAAAGTAGAAACCCAAAATACAAGTATGAACCTGAAAATGAGCTTACATCTCCTTTAAATAAGAGTGCACGTGCTATTACTCATGATGATACAAACAAATAGCCTGTATGATTGTAGAGATTAATTTGCTCTTTACCAAGATTATAGAGAATGATTTTCCATGGTTTGGGGGGGGGGGCGACAAAACACATTGATTTTGTATTTGACACAGGTCCAGCATTTAACATCTTCCTGAGGCTGTGTGATTTCCAGCTGGGTCCTTTTGTGGTGAATAAATATACCGCACCAGGGGTAAGGGTTCACAATAAGTTGTTTCAACTTTGCGACACATTTGTTTTGGCCCCCCCCTCAAAGAAAAGTTGTAACGCTCTTCTTCCATCTCCTGCAGTTGTTCATGTGTCTGCTGTGGACTCTCCTTCAAGTGGCAGTGATGTTCATGTACTGGGACCTCCCGCCTCTAGAGAAGGGGAGGACCAAGGAGAGTTCCACAAGCGAAAACAGGGAGGAGGAGAACGAGCGAGGGCTTGTGGAAGAGGACAATGATGAGGAAAAGCCGTTAATGAGATCCCAGGAGCTGGGGGGGTCCTACGGCTCAGTGGTGGCAACAGACCCATCCAGATTCGATGCCTCTGCTGCTTCAAATGCCACGCCGAATCATATCTCTCCACCTCCCTCTCCTGTGCCACCAGAGGCCCATGAGTCCACCAGCCCCTTTAAGAATTTCAGCGTATCCCGAGGTGGGTGGTTGACAGGAAAGTTGTGTGATACCAGTATCGGAAATGCCTCCGATACTGCCTAAAATGCTGATATCGGCGAGTACGCAAGTCTATGCACCAATCTGTAATGTAGCCCAGAAAAAAATCTACTTTGAAGTAGTTTATTTATGTTCTTTTTCCATTATGACTGTCAAACTAGATAATAAAAAAAGTTCTATGGCATTTAATGTCTGTATGTATAACCTGAGCCAGGCCAGACAACAACAACAACAACAACAATAGCAATCATAGCACATCCATATAGGGTTAGTAGTGTACAGCTGTTGGAAAAAAAAATGGTATCGGAACATCTCTAGTTGACAGTGTCAGTATCATTCTGGGGTCCATAAAAAGTCTGTAAAACATGTTCTCTCTCTGACTCTCTTTGTAGAGTTCCTGAGAGAAGAGGTGGTCGTTCTGCTGGCTGCTCAGTTCATCACGCTCTTCAATCAGACAGCGCTGGAGGTACAGTAAAGATACACACACATACACACACACACACACACACACACACACACACACATACACATACTGTATCTATCATACAAATGCATAAAAACCCAACTTCTCTATATTTCTTTTGCTAGGGGTCACTTTCCTGAAACTAGTGTTGTAATCTGCCTGCTTTCAACATACTGATTCTAAATAATTCAGAAGTGAAACATGCTGGGATAGGAATCATGGCATACTACATTTATATTCAGGAAGTTGATGTTCTCAGGACTTTGACACAAAATGACTTGATATTATGGACATTTATGCACTTTGCCAACGCCTCTACACACTCCCTCCTCAGACCATGGTGACCCCGATGACCCAGAAGTACTTTGGTTACGGGGAGCTGGAGAACAGCGTGATGTACTGTCTCTGCGGTGTCGAGGTGATCGCTGGCTTCCTGTTTGTGCGCTGGCTGAGCCAGCGTGTTGCTGAGCGAGTGGTCCTCGCCATCGGTCTGACCATCTGCAACATCTCTGGTATCTGGTGCCTCATCTTCCTGGCTAACCCACTAGGTCAGACTGCACTTTTGTTATTTTGCACACAGATCTTCACAAAACCTGATCCCACTTAGAGTCAGTTTAATGGTGCATTATTTACTGATGAGACTTGTTCCATAAAGCAGGTTTACATACATATATATGAATGATTTTGCTGAGTGATGGAGAAAAACTTGTGGTCGGTGTTTCCTCGGATGGTTGAAAGAATAACTCCATGTTAAGCCAAAGTTGTCCTTACTTGAAAATACGACTTTATTATGACATATATCCGATCAGAAAAGAGTTTGGTACAACTTGCATCGGACACAACTCATACCAGAATCTTGACGTACAATCAAACACTTTTGTTTTTATACAGTATGTTCCACGTCATACACGCACATGTAATTATGATGAGGAGAGGAATGTCTTATCATAACCTCGAGACTCCGGGAGCCACATAGCAGCATACAGATAATGACGAAATACAGTAGAGGCCTCTGGATAACAAACAGTTCTATGGATAACAAAACTAAGGTCATATTGACACAAACTTCCATAACTTGCATTTTAATAATGAGAGAATTATTTTCTCTGACACTAAGTATAAAACATCCTCAAATTTGGTAAATACATTCATCTAAAGTCTATGATAATCATCCTTATGATCAAAAATGTGAATGCCCCATGAGAACGTGGCTGTATCATGCTTACTGACTCAGTGTTTTGGTGTTTTCTGCAGGTGGTTTCCCATGGCAGCTGACTGAGTTCATCATTGGGGTGTTCCTGCAGGTTTGGGGTTTGCCATTCGTAGCTGTGGCTCAGGTTTCTCTCTTCTCCAAAGTTACTTCTGAGAAAACACAAGGTGAGAAACTGCACCATCTAGTGGAAAAGAGAAAGCTTTGCATGTTGGAAAAGTAAGTTTGGTGTGTTGAGTTTTTGTGTCTTGCTTGTGTTGCAGGTTTCAGTCAGGGAGTGCGTCGCTCAGTGGGCGGTCTAGCTACCATCCTGGGCCCTCTGTGGGCTGGAGGCCTGACGGACAACATGTATATCATGATGGGGGTGATGATGGCGCTGCTGGCACTGCTGACGGTATGCAAAAGGACAGAATGTGTCTGTTAGGGCTGCTGGATTATGGCAAAAATCATGATCATGATTATTTTTGGTCAATATTGAGATCACGATTATGTGACATGATTACTCATTGACTTTGGAAACATCATGCATTTATACTGAACTTTTCTTTGCGTCTTTTTAACAGTGGATTTTCTTTAAATTTCAATATAATTCAACTGAAAAATAAATAAACTTATAAATGTAAAATATATACATTTAAATGAATAATATAAAAATAATGAATACATTAGATCAAAATAAGATCAACTATGTTGTATCATTAGTGCATTTCCACAACCTACTGAAAACGACCCTAACCCTAACTATATAAATACAATTATAAATAATAAATAAAAATACATTAGACCAAATTAAATGTGATCAAATATGTTGTAGTGCACTGCCACTCCATTTTTATCATCTATATAAAGGAAAGGGGTGCGCTGGATTTATAACACAATCACTGCAAAACGGAACGTGGCACAATAATTCATAATCGTTGGGAGCCAAAATCGTCATTAATCACCCGGCCCTCATCTAAGTCCAAGTCATCATGTCTGGTTGAGTGAAGGAGATTATGGCTTCAAGTGTTTTGGGGAATTGTCAGTTTATGCAACCCTGTGAGGAGCTAAAACAGACTATTTCTCCAGTTGTGGCATTATAGCAGTGCAGAAATGTAACTAAATCTAATTCAGTGGAACCTAATTAACCATTAGAGCTGGGTACTGAATCTCAATAGTTTTGTACTTTGCCATGCACCTGTAGTAATAAATAGCAATCACTCTTTGATTTACCCTTATTGTCCATGTGCACAAAACACAGAACTCCAGTGGTTTAAATCAAGCTCCATAATGTGTGTAAATGTGGGTCTCATTTCTGTTTCACCAAAAATTGTAATGAGAGGTTGGTTTTTTTTTTTGTTGCAGTGAGAATCTAATTAGAATAAATTAGAAACGAACAACCCACAGAAAGGGGTTTACAGATAGGAAGAGGAGATGTGAGCTGACATCTTATAGCCAGCAGCTCCTCTTGCATTCTGGAACAAACAAGCATAACAAAATGTGTGTAATGCCTTTAATGAAGCATGGGCAAACCACAGCGCAGAAACCAAATGTTTCCACTATCATTGAGAAAGAAGCACACAAAACATGAGTGTGTGCGCCTGTGTGAGAAGGACTCCGTGTGTGCACTTCCAAACAGGTGAAAGAGAGTCAACCTTGCACTCCTTTCTTTTAAATTAGGTCCACCAGGAAGCTCCCTTCACAGCCCTGTCTTTTCCCTCTTTCATTAGTTTCATTGCAAAGGACACGCTGTTACTTTTCTGACAGCTCTGAAGCACCGTTTCTCCAAATCAGTCAAGCAGCCGAGTGAAGAAAACTGCTTTGTGCGAACATCAATTATTTGCTCAGGCATCCGGCTTTTTGATATTTATTCTAATGTATTTTTTTCAGATTCACGAGAAATCCTTTTTGTAGACAACTTATTTTTTCTAATTAGCAGTTTATTACCGACAGAGATCTAAGAAAATGATCCAACATTAGTTTTGCTTCTCATATCTTCCTTGCTAAAAAAAAGTTTCTCTCCTTTTCTTTTCTTTAGTATTAAAACTAATCTAATGTTGTCTCATACAGGTGATGCTGGCTTGTTCATTCAACCGGCTGGTTGCACCTGCTGCAGAGGAGCAAGTGGACGACTCGGACAACTGTGGCTAATGGAAGGTTATGGAAGGTAGCTTTTTACAAATATAATGCATTTAGTAAAGAAAGACGTCGCATTACATGTATTTATCCAAAACAACCTACAATATGATTTATTTTGTATTTTTGTTATTTTTAGAACGATAACAATACAGATTTTAGAGGGAAAAATTCACTGATTACCACTGTGGTGGCAGATATGATATCTGCTGGAATGAAAATAGACCTTTTCTATGTGGACTGTACTATACGACTATGCACAGGTACTCAGAAGGCTGCTTTCTTAAACAAAACACTTTATTTAAGAATATTTAACATTATACATACAATGTGTTCCCTAGAAATGAACACTGAGAAAATAGATAAATAAATAAATAGCTAAGTAAACATCAGCACTGTCTGTTCAGTATCAGTCAATTGTTGACCACATTCTGCTGGACAAACTACGTAATAACACCATTTCACCCCAAGCACTGTTTTCTGCATTATATGCTCTGTAAAAAAAAAGTTTCATATCGGTCTGCATAGGCCAATATCGGCTGATAAAATTAGTTGGACTCTAATAATATGAGCCAATAACAATCAAAATGGTCTCTGGGATTTTGGATCCTGTTGTTTGTAATGATAAATATATTCCATGTTATTGGTTTGCATGGTGAAAATATCTTTTGTCAGATATCTTCCAGGCTGTAAATAGCAGCCTTGTCTTCCACCTTACTGTCTCTCACTCTGTATTTCTTTCCTTTCTGCCTGTGCACAGCGGGAGATTCTCTGTCCTGCACCTTACACCGGCATGCAGGGTGATAACACACACACCAACAGCACACACCTCACCACCTCCTGAGGCCTTATCTAAAACTTGGGACTTGTCAGCTTTGCGTGCAGAGGCTGATCAAAGCACTGATAAGGTGCATATGTACGTTTCCCATGGAAATATGGAATCCTGCTGACACCGCGTGTGCAAGCTTCGGATGAAAATCGTTTCCATCCCATTTATTCGCCGCTGAGTACCAGCTACACTTGGTGCATCACATATCCAGCCATCAATGAACATGCCAAACGGTTGTGGATTTAGCTGACCCATGTCTTTGAGCTGTAGGAGAATAAATTAGCTGCTCAGCCTTGATACTTGACATCCCATCTTCTGGACAAACAGGCATGCAAAATATTTTTTAGCTCACTGAAGAGAAAATGGTTGTTGAAATTACCAAAGGTTTTTTATGCATCAGGTAGAAAACTAGGCTTTATTGTCCTCTAAAGTAAAATACTCAAACTTTAGACCAATATTGTACTGTGTTGTTGATACAGAAATATTTCAACCTTGACGAAATCTAAAAATTCAATCCACTTCTTTACTCGCATCCATTCCATCTACGTCTGATAAAATGAAGGTTTTTCCTTGAATGCGGTGAACTATTTGCAAAAACACTGTTTTATTTTCCTTGAAAGTTGTATTTATTCATTTAAATGTTGAATTGTGTGCTTTGTTAATTAATACTTTCAGAGTGGCCTCTACCATTGAAGCAATGCGTTGGGTCGCTGTTTAAAGGAACTACTATAACACAAAATAATTTAATTAATGTGGGTTTTAACTGTTTGTTAAAATGCTGTTTGAAATGCATTTGATACATCACAGTAATAAAGCTCTCAGGGAGACACTAAATACATATCTGTCAAACTCTAACTGAAGGTGGTTATTACAATTTCTAATATTCCTGCCATAAAGACATTTCTAATTGTTTGATGTCGGTGTAGTACATTTCTTTCAACACTAGTGGGTGCTCTTAGTCTTTGTACCAAAGTATATCGCCGTGGTTACTGCTGAGCCTGATGCTTGTAGTGTGATCTCAGTCGGTCAGGTCACTCCATACGTACACTGTCACAAATACACACACATTTAGGGAAAAACAGCTTTATTGGGAACTTTGTTGTACAAAAATAGTCTTGTCGTTGTTTTACAGAAAATGCACCAATCAGTCAAAGACATTTTTTTCCAAAGGCTTTACATTATGTTGTATAATTTCTTTAGGTTTTATATTCACAAACAACAAAAATACATAATTATGAATCTATTTATTTCTTATTTATTGTGTATTTATTTATTAGATCAATTGTGGGCCTCTAAGATGTATGTTAACTTTTTATTTGTATTCCTTATCTCTATATTAAATAGATTAACATTCACCATACTTCATTGACTTGTGTTTCGTTATTCTCTCGAGGAACAGTGAATTCCATAAATGTAATTATAATATAATTCACAAGAAAAATTATGTAGGAGTGTAATATATTAGTATATTTATATTTAATATATTTATTGAATTGTGTTTCCTTTTAGTAGGTTACATGTTATCAACTCAGAGGCCTACAAATTGAAACAAATGTATTTAGAGATATTTAGAGCATATTATCACATTTAAATATGTTGTTACGGGACTATGAATGAATATTTTTTTCTTTCTTTAATTTTTTTTGTTTGTTTTTTGATAAAATACATATAAAACATTTTCTTGTAAAATCATTGTATCATTGATTTTTAAATTATTCTTGTTACAATTGTTACAGAAAAAAACATTTTAGAACACAATTTAGGATGTAAAGCATCTTTTAAAATTGTGATTTAAAGACATTCATAAAGTTTACTTTTTCAGAGTGCTTTTAAAGATTTCTTTTTTTTTTTTTTGGTGGTATTTTTAATTTTTATTTTGGTAGTAAAATTCACAAGATAATATTTTTAAAGTCCATCTAATTACATTAATCTAATTTGTACTTTTCTTTTCACTTTATTATTTATTACATTCAGTATTTTATTATTTCATTTGTAAGGGACCATAAACAAAATATAAGCAGAAATGTTAATTACATTTATGTTAAATATAAATTGTGTCAGGGTTAGTCCAGAGCTATATACACCTGCAGTCACACATTTTTTTTTCATAAAATACTAATTATATATAATGTGGAAAATAATAGTAACAATGGCTATTATATTCAAATATGATAATAAAAATGTACATTTTAAATTTAGTATGAAATAAAAAGAACCAAAATTGGGGATAGTTGGGTCATGAAAAGTAATTTGTAATACTTTTTTCCTGAAAGTTTATCTTCCTCATATATGACGTTGTGTGTACCGCAACATTTAATTTATAATCGAGTATAGATAATTTTTTAGTAATTAAATATGGATATTGATTAAATAAAAAGCCAATAATGCATAATAACAATCATGCAAATAAAACCAAAATATATAAAATTGTCTAAAAATGAAATCTTGAAAACTAATGTAATCTAAAAGTCTACAGATATTTATTCCATAAAAAAATATTAAAGTACAAATGAAAAACAAGAACATGCAGCATGATAAATATTGTTGATATTTACCTTTTATTTATTTATTTTTTCCTCATCATGATTCAATAATACAGAATGAATTAAAGTAGTTATGATTGTGACATGCAGAATGATTTTGACATTTTGGAAGTGTTTTTGAAACAGTATTTAAAATTAGCATGCTGCATTAAAAATATATTCATTTTATAAACACTTTGTTCATGACAAATTAACATCAGTTTTTCATATAGAAAGAAATTGTTACTTACAAGGAATTTATTACATAAAAAGACCACAAGACTTATTCGTTTTTGATTGTGATTTTAAACCACAACATTGTTATTAATATGTCAATTTTTCACAAAAGCGGCACATTTCTAAACCTGCTGTCCTTAACAGAAAGTGTGAATGGTTAATAGTGGACCAGGTCCCACCGGGGGTCGCTGTCACCTCGCCGACAGAACCAGAAACTAGGGTAGTTGGGGTCTTTTTCACCCGTGACGACACGCCGTCTGCCTGCTGACGTGGTGGCGAGGGGGTGTGGCCTCAGACGTGAACTCTAGTTGAACCCATTTTGATGTTGGGCGGGGCGGGCTCAGAAATGTTACGACACAGGGCCAGTAACAGAGAGATATTTTGGGTTTTTTTTTTTTTGCTCCTTTTTTCTTAAGCTCACCCCTCCCCCTTCCCTGTCAATCACTGGGATATGTTTCGAGGCATGTACGGCCAAATTTAACGATGATAACCGTGAACTTCTGATGAACTGTGTTTTTATTCTAGTTGAGAGGGCAGCGAGGCCAGGTGGAGTTCAGTGGGACTTAAATGTTTTTTCCATGTCATTTCCCAGGCTTGATCACTGATTGACCATCACAGACTGGGATGGGGTAATGCAGGGATGAATTTGAATGATGCAATGCGACATCGAGGCTTGTGCGACATTGCAGCTCAGCCTAACATCCATATTTTACTCGAGGGAGTGTGGACAAAGCCACGCTGCGGCAACAGCAACCACTTTTCCCACGTATCTCCTTTTTTCTTGCCCTTGCACTTTACAAGACCCCAAGATCACCTCTCTGTTCGTGGGACAACTTAGCAGTTCAAGAATAACACCTTTAACTTGGTCATTATAAGGCTTTCATGACGCTAGTTGAGATGGGTAATAAATGGATAGAAGTGCTCTCAAGCCTGGTCTTTGAAGCTTTTGAGCTGCCATGCGTATGAAATATTTACTTTTGTGCACTGGTGTCACGGGTTCTTAATGTTTTTTGCAAAAAGAAACGCTCGAGCCGCAGTCAAATCAAAATGGTGGCACCGACAGAAACCTGTGAAAGTGTGTGAGTGTCCCTGCACGGGTAGCACTTGAATCTTGTGTTAATAATACATGTGTCACTCCGAAGAGGTGCGACATCTGGAAAGCAAGGCGGTTATGGGGAAGAAAGGGAGAAGCAGAGTGCTTGAGTTGTGGTATAACGGGGGTTGAAAAAGGGATGCGCTGCGACAGAAAAACCTGCCATAACAAAGAGCAAAACACCAGAGTTAGACTTTAACCTAGTTTCTTTAGTTGAAAAGGTCATCTGGAGAGTCTTGTTTGGCTGCTGTAAGAAATGGAAGTCCAACAGAAAGCTCCTGTTCTGTCGCCCACGGCTGTGTGACATGCAGAGGATTCTTTCTCCATTGGTGCTATATCAGGAAGGCCCAGTTGTGTAATGCTTCTTCTGTCTGAATGAATAATTAAGTCTTGCGTAGCCTATAGCCGGGGCACCCTGGGCTGTGTTGTGCAAGCTAGCCAGCTGCCATTGCACTGAGAGCTCTGTTTCACCAAATGGGTCACGCTTCAGTCATCCTCAGTGCTGGAAGTGTTCTTCTACCATCCCCCCCCCCCCCCCCCCTCTTTGAACTTCAAACATCATACACTTGAACTGGATTTGTAATTCCGATGGTCTTTTTGACCCTTGACATCGCACTAGTTCTGTTTCAAGTCTTGACCCGTGTGGTCAACGAGAGTAGAGCGCCACATGAGGGATTAAGGATACTTATGTCACATTTCACACCTTTTCAAACGGTTTTCAAACTCTATGAAAAGAATACTAATTTCTGCTCGTCACTGTATAGCACTATTCTCCCCTTTTTTCATTTCTGTGATGCATCTCAGTGAATCCTCAATTCTTCACCTTAAAAATGTAGTTAGATTTTGAAGATGGGGCTGCTCAGGAGTATAGGGCTGCAACTATAACGATTATTTTTTCCAACTAATCTGCAGATTATTTTCTAGATTAAGCGATTAATCGTTTGGTCTAAAACATGTCAGAAAATAGTGAAAAATTTCCATTCCAGTTTCTCAAAGTCCAATTCTTTAAATGCAAAAGAAGATGGAAATAGCAGCATTCCAAAAAATAAAGACTTCCAAGACTTGACTAAGATACACATTATTTTATGTATTCTTTTATTCTGCATCAGGCTGATGCACTAAAAACTATTTTTTACTATTCTCTGATGAAGGCTTTGGCTGAAACGTGTCAGGCTGATGCAGAATAAAAGAATGTGTAGCTGAGTCAAGGCTTGCAAGTCTTTTTCGCTATTTCCATCTTCTTTTTTGGTAGTTTTTTGCACTTGATACTGACTGTAGCTGAGCACCCACAGCCAATGAGGCAATTAGAGGAAGTGCACCTGCTCTACATTCTACATTCCCAGTTTAATATGATATAAAACAGAAAAGCAGGAAATCTCCATATTTGAAAGGCTGAAAACAGCATTTTTTTTGCCATTTTTGCATGAAAAATTACATTAACGATTAAATGATTATCAAAATAGTTTGAATAATTGATTAATCGACTAATCGTTGCAACTGTACTCTGCAGGCACAGGCCAATATAAGCTTATTTGGTGAGGTAAACATGGTGAATGGTAGTTTTTCTATAGGGCCCAGAAATAAAGCAACCAGAGAAGAGAGGAACTACCGAACAGTGAGAGCAGGAGAAAAATATAATCGCCTTATATTATGTCTGCAGTCTTTTGTTGTCACTGGAGTTTAGGAAGCTACCTTACAATATTTCTTCTTCTATTCAAGTACTCTTTTTTTTCTGCAGCCCTGCTTTCAGGAAATATCACTATATACTTCTCTTGTTCTGACCACCATCCCACACCCACGATGCTCCTCCACCCTCGCACGTCCCCTTTGCTCCCAGAACAGAGATTACGAGCCCATCTGTATCACCAGAGCCAGGCCACGCTAAGCCGATGGGAGCCCTGCTCAGCAAGGCACCGCCGCAATTGTTAACCCTGATTAACTTGATGTGGCGTTCAGTAGAGGGAACAGTGTGAAAATCAAGCCAGTGCCGTGACCCAGTGCCCCGCCGCTGAACCGAGGGGGAATTGGGCAAACTTGGGGAGGGCGGATGAGAACAGGAGCCGGGAAGAAAAAAAAAGAGAGAGGACTGAAAACAGGATAAAAAGAGAGAGACGCCAGAGCGATGGCGGAGAGATTAAAGCAGCTTGAAGCTTCTATCAAAGATTGCACAGGAGGAACAGATATATGCACATAAATATCGTCCTCTGTTTTAGTGCAGTGAAAGCTGGGTGTCAGTTACGATATGGACTCCAGCGGTAAAACATAAATTGGTTTGACTTTCAGTGCCCGTGCATGGGCTTCTGTAGAGCTGCTGGGTGTAACAGAGGACATCAAAGATTCAGTTATAACTGCTATAGTGAGATTATCATTGCACAGAGAGGATGTTTGCTGCACAGTATGAACTGGAGCATAGTTTAAAGATGTATGGGAATGTAAACACGGTTCACATAAATTAAGATTCCATTTTGTCCCCAAGGCACACCCATACTTACACATGTTCTGCTTTGTCCTTTAACATGATGGAAAAAAATGCAGTTTCTTTTCTAGGAAAACGGCATTCTCAGTGATTCTGGCATATTTGTATATGGAGCGTTAAATAATTAAATACATTGACATTCCTTATCAGATAACATTTGAACTTTTTCTATGAGCATGGACTCAATACAACACTCTTAATTAAATCATCACTGTACCGTGGATTAATGTTCTTATATGCTTTTCAGTTGGATGGCCTTTGCATGATCTCTCACAGATGAGCCTGAAATTACGACTGTTTGCGAAATCTAGTTTTGCACCTAGAAATGCATCAGTGCCAACGGCTCAGTCTGAAAGGTCAACTTAGACCATATGTCAACAGTAATGCCAGCTTTGATATTTTGGTTCGGACATATTGCTGGACCAAGCTGGCAGGAGCCCATCAGGCATGTAGCCTGGCAGGGTTTCATGTTTGAATTCCAGCTTAATATGAAAAAAAAATACTGAACATAGAATATGGGCCCTTGTGTTTTTATATAATGATGATTAACCTATAAGCTCTGTTGCACTTGAATGAGGAAATATTTCACTGCTGATTTTGTTTTAGCACATGGTTGAGGGGCAATAAAAAATGTTTTTAATTCCTAAATCAAAGAGGTGAAAGCCAGCAGAGTTTATTTATACAGCAGCAGACAACAGTCACAAAGCGCTTCACAATCAAAGAAATACAATCAAACTGAATCTGGAAGACAAAGGAAGACATTTATGAAATGTATGCAATTCTAATTTCAAGTTTCATTCTATTCAAACAAATGAATAATAAGTCACTGTGCTGAACACAGCTGCGTGGTTAAGTACGCCAGAGTCATACGAAGTGAGACGACTGAGCGACCTGGTGACATTTTCCCCCCTGATTAACCCGCGGCTCCTCCGTGCAGCTGTGTTTGTCAAAAGTGTGAACGAACGTGACGTGTGAAAGAATGCGTCCACAGACTGCAGCGTATCTTTGTCCATCTCTCTCTGTTTCTCTGTGTTCACCATTCGACGAAGCGTAAGATTATAACTGACACTTGATTGAGAGGGACAAACTATTTATGACAAGTATTGGAGGTGACATGTCTACCAGTCTCCCCATAAATTTGCACTTATGAATTTAGACACTCTATTATAGCTAATAAGCTAAGCAATTGTTTTCACTCCATTCCTGTTAAAAAAGATTAAAGGCCCGATTCTGAGAAATACAGTTTAGGTTTTTCAATTTAACTCAAATGAGACTTTGAAATGTTTGTAGAATTTCAATCTGATTTAACCCATTTGTGCCCAATGACTGCATTTAGTATGATACGGTAAAATACCACAACATTTGTTCTGATTGGTCTAAAGTCTTGATATCTGGTACGGACAAACTGTGGCCAGATAGTGTGACATTTTTAGATCACGACATGAAAACATCATGAAAAAAACAGTCATGAAAAATCACACTTTCATCACTAGTCAAAGTCAGGATTAAAATCATTCCAAAATTATTTAAAAAAAAAGAATGTTTATTAAATGTTTTCCATATGACATATTTGCATATCTTTTATATTCAGCTTGTGTGAGTCCAT
>JAOVVB010043052.1:0-29851 GCA_028570985.1 Heterobranchus longifilis
GGCAGGCCTGCTCTGTTCTTTCAGTGAATGATTGTAAAGATCTACAAAGAATATGTTTACATCATTTTCATGGAGATGTTCCACCGAAACGGTTTCCCCACTGAGACCATTTTGCAGATGCACCGTCGGGACTACAAAACAGATGATGCCATAAACCTGGACGGAGAGGCACTGGAAGAGGTGGACACATTTACATAGCTGGGAAATGTTGTTGGGAAGGACGGAGACAGTGATAAAGACATAAAAACAAGAATAGGGAAGGCAAGATCGTCCTTCTTAATATTAAGACAAATATGGAATTCAAAACACATCTCCACAAAAAAAATAAACTCTGCATCTTCAACTCAAATGCCAAATCAGTTTTATTTTACAGGGCAGAAACACGGAGAACCACAAAAGCAACAACAATAAACTCCAAATCTTCATAAACAGATGCTTACGACACATCCTCGGCATCTACTGGCCAAACTCAATAACCAACAAAGAGCTCTGGCAAATCACAAAACAAGAACCAGTTGAAACACAAATCAAACGCAGGAAATAGGGGCAGGATTGGGCATACCCTGAGGAAACCACCCGACAACACGGCCAGACAGGCCTTAGCCTGGAATCCACGGGGGGAAAAGAAAGCCAGGAAGACCCAGGAGCAGCTGGAGAAGATCTGTGGAGGCAGAACTCAAGGAAATAGGAACATCCTGGAAGGAAAGTCCGCACAACACCGAGCCAGCTGGAGAAAGTTCACGAACGACCTATACTCCCCAAACTGCAAAAAGGGGTTTAAGTCAAGTCGAGTAAGTCAGCAAATGCTGTGACGGCAATTTTGAAAAACTGAAAAAAAAACCCATTAATTCAAGTATGCTAAAATTAATAATGTAAGAATATTTATAATAATTCTGGAATTAGAAATAGAATATTTGCAGTATTATGCAGTGAGGCTAAATATAAAATAAATTATGCATGGTTCTGCTGCACTGCTATAAAATATGGTTCAAGTTTATGACAGGACTGCCAGGTAAATGTAAAGAAGATGATGGATCTATCAAACATCACAACTACCAAAACAAAGACAAGATGTTTTCAACTAATTTTTATAGACGTTTGCAAGCAAAGGACGTGACTAAGAGTGTTGAAAAAGGGGGGCCTTGCAAAAAAAGTTTGGGAACCACTGGTATAGGACATTTAACCTTGCATGGCAGCTGGATTCCTGTGATATCACATGGTCATTATTCAAAATCGACGTGTACTGCGATACGTATTATGACCTCTGTACCATGATACACATCGTATAGTGAAGTTTTTTTAGGTAATACCCAGCCCAAACTTATACAGTAATATAAATAATCTAACTGAAAGTAGTGCAGCCTGGAGGTTACAAATACTTATACTGTATGAGCAGTGGAAACAGTATTTATTTGTTTTATTCATTTCACACACATAAATACATAAATATAAGTGAGGGTGTGGTACAAACCTGTAATGGCTTCTATAAAAACCACACCCAAAGGATTTATACAAGATAACATATAAATATACAAAATCACCAGTACATTTTAAATATTAATGTCCAAACGTTTCATAGAAATTAAGTGTAGAATTATATTTAAGAATAGAAAAGAAAATATCAGTGCAACACAGGTATATTTACAGTAATTTCTAAGAGTGATCTTTTTTTCCCCCCAGTGTACAGATGATAACGTACAGCTCAGAGGATTATATACAGCGCAGTGTACAGAGAGATATCAGTTACAGACTTTGACTGATAATCATGAAACCAGCACTGCTGCACGAAAGACAATAGAGATTGGAAATTTTGTGCCAATGATAGTTATCACAGCTGAGTATGAATATTGATGATAGACGCCGCTGTGTGTGTCATCATCTGATAAAGGAGGGTCCGGTGTGGTAAACATTATTACAGAGCCAGAGGCTTTCCTAAATGAGCTGATGCAATGAAGTCTCTTTAAGATATCATCAGTTTAAAGAGGATGTAAACAAACATGTTATACACAGTAATTAGCATCCATAGATGTATGATAATTAACTACATCCATAACACCTGCAGAGTCAAAATGTAGAACCTCGTCTGCTTTGTGAAAATAATAAAAAGCAGAAATGCCGGTCAAGTCATCAGCACACGTATAAGTAAAACATTTGGGGTGACAAAACTGAGAACTGCTCAGATGTTTGCGTCATCTGGGAAACAACTGCATCTCATAAAGTCTCAACACTGCTGCTGCTTATTTTGGACATGCTTCACATTGTGGTTAAAAATATAAAGAAATGAATACAACTAATTGAAGGAAAATGAATATAAAACATGAAAAATTAAATTATTTATTGTATTATTTATTACATTTGTATTTACTGTATGGAAGTATGGAAATGAATTTACAAACATACACGTAAAATATAAATATGCCCTTTTTATTTCAGTTTAAATGTATAGTAATTATTTGTGGATATTTGCCATTACCATTTATTCTTCCCCAATCATTATTATACATTTATATTCTCTGTTTTTCTTTTCCACATGATCACTCAAAAAACAAAACATCATTATATAAACATAAATAAACATTTCAAGACAGGAAAAGGCCTTTTTCACAGAGGACATTTTGACTTGTCACAGCAGGAAAAACAATAAATAATACAATTAATGATGGCTGAATTCCATTTAGCTGCTTTTGTTTCACATTGTGCATTGTTGTCTCACTGTCCCGCTGCCATGGCTTACCTCTAATATAACAGAGCCGTCATTAATGTTATTTAACACCTGTGCTTTTCCGACTGTGACACTATGTCAAAATAAAACACCTATAAAAAGCACTTTAAAAGGCTGTAAATCTCTCTCTCAGAAATAAGCAGAAGGGTGTAAGAGTTTCTTCAGCAGATCCCCTGATGGGGCAGAAAGCCCTGCAGCAACGTAACATTTTAAAGAAGTCTTGTTTTAGACTTTTGTCCCAGCAGCCACTGAGACAGTCTGCATGCCACTGTCGCTGCACTACATCCCCATTTTTGGCCACAAGTGCGGATACTGACAGCGTCTACTTTCTTCCCCTCTAGCATGCAGCAGGAACACAAATGTAGGAGCAGCAGGCTGGGAGGAAAACTGTAAAAGCACTCAGAGACTGTCCCAAATGGATTGGTTGTGCTGGACACCAGAACACAGAAACTGCAGCTGACCAAATGAGATTTTATTTATAGGCAACCACAAGTCAACCATTGATGTTTTTCTGCCATCACATGCTGTTTTCAAAGCAGGCAGACACTGTGCAGTTTGTTATATCATATATTGCTAGTAGAATAATGTACTATAGCATTCCGTCTGTTTGTCATTTTTTTCCCCATTTGGACCCCTTCTTAACCTCTAATACACTAAACACTAAACCACTGGCCTAATCTATTAATTATATCAATATTATTAATTTTTTGAACTGCTTTGGCAATATAGGTTTCTGATCTGTAGGGCTGTCGACTAATACTCATGATTTTGTCGACTAATTGATTAGTTGATTTAATCTACAGATCTGTAAAATTGAGTTTCTTCACAAAGAATCATGCCAGCTTTTTTTATTTTTTATTTATTTATTTATTTTTTAAAGTTTGTGGAAGACTTAGGTGTGCGTATTTGGTGGAGGGTTTGGGGGTGCTACTCCAAGAACATTTTCCACTTAAAATTATGTAATTTCACATAAATATTGGACCATTATTATTACCATATCTGTGTACAAACATGTGGAAAAGCTAGAGCACATAATAAACAACACCCACAAAGCTTAAAGATACATTTGTTCTTAGGTGCTTCTGCCCAAAATTATTTTTAATAAACCCTGCATGCAAAAGCACCACTTTAAATCTTGTGTTTACCAGAGATGTGCTCATAGGTTTCTTGGAAATAAGTCATTCAGCATGAAAAAAGCATGAAAAATTACTAATTGGCTAAAGAAATTCTTAGTCGACTAACACAGATCTGTAAAACGGAGTTTCTTCACAAAGAATCATGCCAGCTTTTTCTTACGTTTGTGGAAGACTTAGGTGTGCATATTTAGTGGAGGGTTTGGGGGTGCTATACATTTTACATTCCAATTAAAATTATGCAATTTCACATAACTTTGGACCATTATTATTACCATATCTGTGCACAAAAATGTGGAAAAGCCAGAGGAGATAATAAACAACACCCAAAAAGCTTAAAGACACATTTATTCTTAGGTGCTGCTGCCCCATAATAACCCCTGCTTGCAACAGCACCACTTTAAATCTTATGTTTGGAGATGTGCTCATAAGTTTCTTGGAAATAAGTCAGCATGAAAAAAGCATAAAAAATTACTAATCGACTAAGAGGGGGCAGAACAGATCTGTCATGCTAATAAAGCTTATTTGAATTTGAGTATTATTTATTTCTATTTTCTTCTGTATGCTGTGCTAATATATTCCACATACTGTTTCTTTCTTTCTTCCTAAATTTTAGATGTTATTGTTTTCTTTTGGTGAGATGTCTTTATTCCACCAGCACAATCCCTTATACTCCCTTAAATTAGTATGCCTTTTGTATTTTTATGTGTGCGAATAAAAAAACAAAAATAAACTAAGAAAACTTTTTTTGTGGCATGCTGAAATAGTAAATGTGTCTGATATATGTAGATCTATTCTAACAGTAACATGTATAAAGGTATGCATTTAACAACAATAAGATGAGAGCATTCTGCAGCATGGATTATTAGGCTATATGATTATTATTATATTATAACTTTATAAAGGCACAGCAGAGCTTTAAGGTCTCGGTGCTGTTTAGCTCCGCCTCCTCTAAGAGTTGCCAGAAGCAACAGGAAGCGACAACCCCAAAAAGAGTGCAGCAGGCTGGAAGAAAAAACTCAGCAGAGGCCGAATAATCTGTTGATTGGCTTCTGCACATCAGACCCGCTCTTGGAGCTGCGGACCTCCGCCTGGACCCGAGCTGCCGACCCGCTGCTGGAGGACTTTTATATACGTGGCAGATCAGTGACCATGCCCTGCTCGTAGTTAAAGTAACGCTCACCTGCCGCAGAAAAACACTCGGGCGAGGTAAGTCTCTGAACTGTCGTTTACATGTGCGTGACACACTTTGGCACTTTATGTAATGTGGCGCACAGATGTGGACATGGAAGTTGCTGGCGGTGATCTGTCTCTGCAGTCTGTACTTTTTACTGTCTTCCTCCGCCACGTCAGTGACCATGTAGGTGAGGAGGAAAAAGTCCGTGTTGTTGCTGCACTTTTTAAATTTGTTTTATTTTTTATAATGCCAGTTTAATTAACAAAGGAGCGCTATGGAGGAGCACCACGTGTCGGGACAGAGGGCTTTGCGTCTATCCTGGCCTGTTTCTGCCTCCGCCCACTGGCCTTCAATGTCCGCTAGATTAATACAATGCAATGTGGGAGAGAAATTAGAGCTGATAATCAATACTGACAGGCTCTCCTGCTGTTATAGGCCTCAGTGACATCAGTGAAACTCCCAGGTGTTGTGCTAAAAACTGTCCTCTGAGTTTCCTCTGGTGTTGTGTCACTGAGGGGGAAGTGAGGGGATGTTTTTAGGGGTGACAAGTTTACAGCCTGAGCACTTCCTGTAGGAGACCACACCGAGCCTGATCATTCATTATGAGACACACTGCAGGACTCCCAGCAGGAGAATCCTCTAATCCAGTGAAATTATTTTTAAATCAAGCTGTTGTTTTGTTCAGTTTAACCCCCTCTTGTCAAATTGAAGGTGGGGGCTAGGGGTGGGACGATAATCCAATAATAAAAAACACTCACAATAAGTTGATCGTGGTGAATTTTCGTGGTTATCGGGATAATCGTGAATATCATGAATATCCTCATAAATTGACTGCAGTTTACTACAGTGTCCTATCTGTGATGCAATACAAGTATTTGCTTCTTTAAAAAGTTGTAACGTTTTGAGAAAAAAAGTTGTAATGTTTTGAGATAAAAGTTGTAACGTTTTGAGAAAAAAAGTCGTAATGTTTTGAGGTAAATGTGATGTTTTGAGAAAAAAAGTTGTAATGTTTTGAGCATATTTTGTTATTGATTATCAGGATAATATTGTGAATTGCAATTATTTTGGCCAGGATAATCGTGACATGAAATTCTCATGTCGTCCCATGCCTAGTGGAGACACTGCAGGGGTTACAGCTAGGGGGTGTTTCATCACAACACGATAATATATTGATTCTTTGGACAACGATACGATATTTGCTGATATCACAAAGTCCGCCACGATACGATTTTGATTTGATTCTATTCAGGGGCCTGCGATCGATATGAGACGATATCATATGCCCATTTAATACAATCAGTTACATTTATATCTACTCACAAAAAGCAACTAAAATATGATTTGACAATTTTATTACCAAGCTCTTCCAGACATTTAAATGAAAAACAATCTATTATTTTTAATAAAAAAACAATGAAAATAGACTTCCTGTTGTTCACTATGAAGTGCCACATTTCTCATGTTTAAGTAAACTTTATTGATCCTAATAATCAAAAATTATAACCCAATGATATGTTGTTCTGAAATTAACCGTTCTGCATGAGTACTTTAACTTTTGGTACTTTAAGTATATTTTGATGCCAGCACTTTTGTACTTTTACTCCAGTAAAGATTTTAATGCAGGACTTAATGCAGGAATATCTGAGTACTTCTCCTTTCACCTCTGCGTATAAGGAAAAATTAAAATCATATGAAAAACCCTGTGTTGGTTGAGCTCTATCATGAAACTATAGTAACTTTCTGCAGTTTGACATTTGACAGTACAGGCCTGGGTATTCACACTTTTTCTCCAGGCCTCTCCCTTCCTCGTCAAGTATTTTCTCATTCTTTGTGGCTGAGCTGCCTCCCACAGCAGCTGCCACACAGTCTGCCTACAGTGGAAAGTTGCTAAATCAGCTTAATTATAAGGCATCCAGCATCTGTGACAATCTGTGGACTCATAATATATGATCAATACGTCATAGCTGTAGGGGCTTTCTTAAAAAAAGGAAACTGCTGTGCTGCACCATCATATCATTCTCATTCTACTAAAATAGCATTGAAATGCCTTTCTGATACAACATCTTACCACTAAGTTTCGGGAAAGGTTACCAGAGTGTATTAGTATTATCAAACAAAATAAAAAACACAAGGGAAGCCTTATTAGTGTACTCTATCTAACTAATATAGTAACTACTAGTAACTAATACTGAAATATATAGTTTTGTTCAGCATGTCAATGTATTAAAAAAACGTTTATTTTTTCAACTCGGATCCCTGCAGGGTTTCAACAAAAGTTTATTGGACATGTAGTCCTTTCTCTGTATGTAATGTTTTATAATTAATGTCAATAGTTAAGTGATAGTTCACTGGTTGTCTCTAATGCATAGAAAACTGATAAACTATTGTGAATAGTAAAGTTAACTTCATTTTAAAGTTGTTACATTTTTGAATCAGCTGCAAATCTTTATGAACTAAACTAAATTGAAGGTTTTTATAGAAGCGTCATAATGGGAAAGTCTGAAAATAAAACATGCAACAATGTTAAAACATTTCTTGGGTTGTATTAGTGGTATTTTTTTAGGTTTCTCTGTATTGCCGAATGTCAATTATATTTTTTCTTTTTTTTGTTGTTGAGGGAAATCTATTTGCAGTCTATTTCTAAGTTGAAGTTTCTGGCAGGAATAATGTTGACAGGAATTTGTAATTATTGGAATGCAGGCAGATTCTTGTCCCGAGACACTCTGACACAACTTTCTTTGCACAAGAGGAAGAAATGTGGTGTGTTCTACATGCATAATGCAACATATGTTATGTTATATTGACCACTTCGACAATTGTGGTTTGGCAGCATATCTGAATATTCAAACCCTTGGTTATAACAGGTTTAAGCTCTATGACGGTTAACTTCATTAATATCTTGAAATAACCTTATATGTACATGTTGGGTTGTGAATGGTAGAATAGTGGACCTCAGCTCTGGTGAGATTTTACAAATCTAAAAGGCTGTAAATGCAATTAATCAAAATCTTAGAAATGTGCCCAAAAAGACATATGTACAGTATTGCCACATTCAGCAGTGACTCTGCATGTATCTGTTTTCTTCTCCAGGCTCATGAAGCAATCGTGCGTACAAAGTTACAGTCCAAACACGCTGTCTCATGCTGTCGGGATTGACATGCTTGACGGGCTATTTAGAGCGTTAGATTTTGGAGTACCGGCTTTGGAAAATTAAGGGACTGGTATACAACAGAAGATAATGGATTCCTTGTTGAAGTGTTTGGCTTTCAGTGGATTGTGTTTCTGCTCTTTTGTTGCTGTACTTTTCTCACCCTCCCCTGCAGAAACAATTTTAGCCTACTTCATCTCTTTCACACTTTTTTGTCTGCCCTAACAAATCCATTGTGCTCATAATTTATGCAGTCTGACGCAGCATGGCACTGAAACATTTTCTATTGACAGTTTAGTATTTTATTCATGTTATTATTCATATTAAGATTAAAATGAATGTATTGTTTATAGAATGTCAATAAGTAGTGAATTTCCCAGAGCCCAGTGTGATATATTCAAATTGCT
The DNA here is from genome assembly GCA_028570985.1 of Heterobranchus longifilis. Lineage (NCBI taxonomy): Eukaryota > Metazoa > Chordata > Actinopteri > Siluriformes > Clariidae > Heterobranchus > Heterobranchus longifilis. Next base: position 8,588 of record JAOVVB010043052.1, read on the forward strand.
TATTTTAGTTCAAAACCCAAAGATATTCAGTTGTACTATGATTTATGAAAAATAAAGTGTCAAAGCCTCACATTAAAGAAGCTGGAATCAGCAAATGATTGGCATTTGGCACCTTAAGGATCATCAACCAGGTTTTAGAGGACCTGAAGGAGACACGGTGGTTTTTGATGAAGATGATAGGGATGCTCTGTCCTTAATAATGAATAATGAGCATTGACATTTTGAACTTCGTACCACACATCAGAGCTGTAGTCAAGACCAACTTAATAGTGTCCAAGTCAAGTCCAAAACCAGGTCCAGTCAAGTCTGAGTCAAGACCAAGTCCAAAGCAAACTGTGTCCCGTTCAAGACCATAATCTGATGATCTATCTTTGAACATCAAACTAATCAATGCATAGAATTTAGGCAACATGCTGTGCAACCAATCCCGAATCAGCAGGAACAACCAGTTCTCAATAGCTGAGCCCAAGACCAAGACAATTCCCAATCCAGCAAGGCACGAGACCAAGACAAATGCAAGACTTCAAAAAAGTCTCGAGACCGGACTTAAGTACTATAACCCTGCCACACATCTCGATCCCATGAACTGTACTGGAAAAGCGTTAAAAGCAGCAGGAGGAAGCAGAGGATGTAGGACATACCGTACACACCGGGTATGAAGGTGACAGGTGTTAATGATGAGTAGGTGGTAGAGGTACTCTGCAGATACAGGCTTGAACAAAGGAAAGGAAGCAGTGGGATGATGCTCTGTGTGGTTGTGTGCTGATGGACGGAGTTGGAGAAGAGTCCAGAGGAAAGTTAGAAGAGATGGGACAGAAAAGCTGTTTGGGGTTGAGTGTGCTTCCTGTGCTGGCAGAGTGTTGGCCAAAAGTTGTGCATCAAGTGTATTTGCTTTAAAATAGCGTCCCATACAGTGAGCCATTTGACTTCTTTCAGGAGGTCAGGTACTTTGTCCTGTAGATTGCAGATTATAACACATTTGGCGACTGTAGGAGAGCACTGATAAATTCCTCTTTGGATAAGTCACATATTTCAGCACTTAAAGAAGCATTTCGCCACTGGAAAAAAGCCACTGTCAGTCAAAGCTGATGCTGTCTGTAGTTGGAACAAGCATTGATATTTGAAATTGGTGCCATAGGGCCGGAGAAAATTGGGCAGACAGGATGCGGTTGCTCCCATCGCGCTTCAGTTTACATTCCTACAACACCCAGGGGGCTTTGCACCCGTCCTTTCGAAAGGCATGCCCCGGACCAGCACCCAGGGTGTGGTCACCTAGGTTACTCAGAAAGACTTTGTTTACTCCTTCTTTCGACCACAAGTTTTACTATACTTACAAAACAAAAAACAGATCGTCATGGTGACCAGCTGCATCGTACCGGCTTGTAAGGAGAGCAAGAGGAAAAGGGAATCTGGTGTGAAGTATTACCGTTTTCCCCCGACGAGAATGAGGACGTGTAGTCAGCAAGATCCCAGGCCTCTGACGTAGGCTGGCGGACGTTATGCAGGACTCCTCTGAGAGCGTCCTCCACAGACACAGAACGCAATTGCAACGTTTATGACCCATTATGGTATTCTTTCCCCATTATAGAATGATAGGACTGAGGTTGAAAATCGGCAAAATTGCCCTTTTAAAGTACCTGGAGAGCCCTCATGAGGCTTCACTCTAATAGAGGCCAACAAGCCATGAAAATGCTGTGCATTTAGCACCAAGTATAGTTGACTCCTACTGCCAGAATGGTTGAAATATGTGAAGGGTTGCATGAGCAACCCCACTTTTCACTGAAGAGGTGAAAAGTGTGTGAAGCCCTCATCGCCTCTGTATGATGTTAAAGCTGCATCAATCAATATGTTTTAAATTAGCAACAGGTCAAACATGTAATGTGAATTAGTACCCTGCATTGCAGGTACTCTCAGCAATACAGAGCAGTTTAGCATCTTTCAGCTCATTGTTTTGGTTTTACAGCCCTAGACTTTACTTTAGGCTCTCATAAACTGACTGTAATGTCATCACTGCCTGCACCAAACAGCAGTCAAACAACAGTCAAACAAAATAAGCAACTAGCTGGTGAACATAGTGGAACATTTCTCTCAGAAGTCGGTGGAGACCAAAACGGAGCAAAAACAAATTGAGTGAATATTGGATCTGCATCAAAATGATGGACAGAAACTCTAATTGAATGCTAATGTCGCTTAGTGTCTGTTGGGTGTGTAAATAGGCAACTATTTGCTAACATTGATGTTGTGTTTATCTTGTTCTGTCGCCACCAAGTGGCCAAAAAAAATCACTTAATGCCGGTTTAAAGATTTGAATGTATAGTTGGTGTTTAAGCAGCATGTTAAATGCTCACCTCCCTGATGATAACTGAACTTTATTGACCCCCTTTTATTTTAAATGAAAGTCTAAACTACATACATACATGCATATGATGCATGATTACCTTTCATCCTCTCATTATTGTAATTAACAGCTTTTGCATCTTTACTGTGTGTCGCTCTTTGTCCCGCAGTCTGTTTGATCTCGGCCATGGCCCACGGGACCAGTATCCAGTATGAGCGGGTAGCAGAGATCGGAGGAGGTGCTTACGGGACGGTTTATAAGGCCCGAGATACAGAGAGCGGGCAGTTTGTGGCTCTGAAGAGCGTGCGCGTCCAGACGGACCAAAATGGCCTCCCGGTCTCCACGGTCAGAGAGGTGGCTCTGTTGAGAAGGCTGGAGCAGTTTGACCACCCCAACGTGGTCAGGTAAGACCGCTATCAAAGTGTTGCCTTGGCTACAATTCACTGTGAACAGCTCTCACAGAAGTCACTGTTTTTATTGTGCACGGCAGACTTATGGATGTATGTGCCACCCAGAGGTCGGACCAGGAGACTAAAGTAACTCTGGTGTTTGAACATGTGGACCAAGACCTCAAGACATACCTAGAGAGAGCCCCAGCTGCAGGATTATCCCCCGGCCGCATTAAAGTGAGAACTAACTCCAACAATATCTAAATGAAACTGCATAATCTGTCAAGTAGGTTAGAAGGAAGAAAACGGTATGGACAGGATGGAGTGTTTTCATTATTTAGGGTCTTTTAACTGTGTTTTAAAGTATGTTCTGTTGAAATATTTAGTTCCAGTTGAAATATTCCTGTGTGTGTTTCTGCAGGACCTGATGAGGCAGTTGCTGTGCGGTCTTGCATTCCTTCACTCTAACCGCGTGATGCACCGAGACCTGAAACCAGAGAATATTCTGGTAACCAGCCAGGGCCAGGTGAAGCTGGCTGACTTCGGACTGGCCAGGATCTACAGCTGCCACATGGCCCTCACTCCTGTGGTGAGAACCCACCTGGAACATACAGTACCTATAGTTTTTGTGTGCATTTTCCAAAGAATAACATATATTTGTTTATTTTATTTTTATTTTTTTTTAGGTTTCCATTCATTTCAGTTCAAAATAAAAGTCAACCTTCAGCCACTGACAATTTGGTTGAGATAACTAATCTATCACAATAATCTTTTTTTTAATCTAAGTTGCACTTAAATTCTCCACTGATGATGTCTGACAGTCTGCTGTCAAACATTAACCTTGTGAATACACCACCAACTTCACATTACTTTTTTGGCAAAGTCCATGCTATCTAAGTTAAATTCCCTGACAAAATAGCACACGTTTAACATTTCTTTCAGTAGCTAAAGCTTGGTTTGAGCTTGCTTGAATTCATATTACAGGTGGGCGGATGATACTGAAGCTCCAAAGCTTGTTTCACTCCTGTGCAGCACACCGTTTGAATACATTGTGTCGTTGCTTGTATCAAATGAGGAATATAACGTGACTGATGACGTCTGTAGCTTCAAGCATCACTGGTGCTTCGGAAAGCGCTTCATTCAGCTCGACAGTTTTGAAACTTTTGCATCAAAACTATGTTACGATGCTAAGGAGAATAATAGAGAAATATGGTGATGTATACTAGCAAGGCATAATCAAAAGTATGACAACATTTCCTGATACCAGGTAATAATGGAATAAAATGAATAAGCTGATTTAAAGAATATAATTCTCCAATCACATTGTGGCTCATATGAAATGCTACATAAATATCAACCACAAAGTTAAAACCCATAAGCTCATAGTGGACATTAAACAAGTAAGGTACATTAAGGTCATGTGTCAGCAAAACTATTTCATATGTAGGCTTTTTGGATAATGCATTAATTATTTTACTGTAACATATTGCACAATACCATCTACATTTAGAAGCAGAGCACTTCTGATCAAAAGTAATACAGATTTAATAACACACAGGTTTGTTGAGCTTTTAATAAGACTAAGTCTACAGCCATGCTAGCAGCTCTGTGAGGCAGCACTTGAGCTAAATGCTAACCTCAGCATGCTAACTCACTATGACAATGCTAACATGCTAATATTTAGCAGGTAATTTTTAGCAGATTTACCATCTGGTTTTAGCCTGTTAGCATGCTAACATTAGCTAATTAGCACCAAACACAAAGTACAGCTTGTAACTTGATATTCATACTGCAGTAAAATTAATTTAAAAAGGTAGGGAGTCTAAAAATGCATGGTACGCTTTGGAAAATGATCAGCTAAAGTTCAGGTATTTGTTGTTAACAAGCTAAAACATGCAAAACAGTACAGTCGATGGACTCGATGTTTGTGTCTCCCAGGTGGTGACACTGTGGTACCGACCCCCTGAGGTTCTGCTGCAGACCAGCTACGCCACACCTGTGGACATCTGGAGCACCGGCTGCATCTTTGCCGAGATGTTCAGACGCAAGTGAGTCAGCAGAATAATGTTCAGATAAAGAAGACTGGCACTATATATATATATATATATATATTTATGTGTTTGTTATGATCAATATGCCTGTGTCCGTGTTTAAATCCAGGTTTAAAAATGTGTCTTTTTGACGTCATTTGATGAGAAGAGAGGCCTCCGGCAAAGGAACAGTGCATTAGATTTTGGTGGCGATTTGACTAAAAGTTACAAAGTAGCAGAGATTGGATTACATATCCTGAAGGTAGCTTTTGCAAGGTAGAGTTTTGTGCTTACAAAGTGAGTTCTAGTTTCTCATATAACTCCTCAGGCTACTGCAACTGAGAAGTTGAAACGCTAACAAAAATGTCTCCTAAAAATACATTTATATACTAGTACTTTACTTTGCCAAACATGTTTTTTTTTTCCCAATCCAGAGAGTTGCATACAAAGCCATGCCTCTTAGGGTTTGGTTAAATATTGACAAAAGTCTTGTGTTTCAAGTCAGCAAATGAAATACATTGACAATGAATAGTTTGCAGATATGTTAAATATAAATGTTTCCACATTATGTTGTTTAAATATGTAGGTTTCCTATAAATGCTAATGCAAATTAGCTGTACATGAATGTAACTTTTAAGAGTAATGTCAGCACACATAGGAGGATATTTCACAGCTTTTCTATATTTATAGTCCCAAACATACTAACACTACACAATATTATTTTGATCATCTTAGTAGAGGGAGATATGTTTCACCTTTTAGACTCATTGACGATAGCAGGTCCACTCATACACACTGCTGGGTGATGTGCATGTCGAGATCTATGTGTCAGAGCAGCCGTGATGAGTTTGCGGAGGGATTTGATCTGTAAATGGATCACATTACGAGGTTATCTGCGGCTCCGGGGAAATCTGGTCTGGTGCCCCAGACTGTCGGGAGGTGAATTGCCACATTCGTTATGTTACAGCACGTAGACATATTTTATTTCAGCCTTGCCTCTCTTCCAACAAAGTCGATAATAAACGTACCTGTCATCAGCATCATGCATGCTGATGCAAACCCACTGACGCACACAGTCGCTCCATCTAGTGGTACAAATGACACATTGCATGAAGACAGCAGTCAACTTTTGTAAAAAAAGATTCATGCCTCAAAATAACTTCCTTATGAACAGTATAATGATGGTGATGATATACTGACACATTCAAAGTATCATGAACGAGTTGATTTAAGATCCTAAATGAGGACACTGCCTGACACTGCCCCCCCTCCTCCATCACACATATATTTATTTTTACAGTTTTACTGCACACATCGAAGGAACTGACAGGATTACAATTCACTGGAATTGTATTTTATATGATTTCACGTGACAAATAAACTGACTGATTGATTGAGATGTTGCAAACTTCTACAAATCATTCAGCATCATGGCAAACTGTTAATCTGTGTCTAAAGGACACCATGTTACTGTTTGCCCTCCTGCACAAACAGAAGTTGCAAAAACATGTGAACTAATAAAATGACAACTGCTCCGATCTATTAACTTTGGCACGAACGTTCTGTCTGTTAGACCTTTGTTCTGCGGAGAATCAGAAGTGGACCAACTTGGGAAAATTTTTCAGTGAGTGAACAAATAGTTTCCATCACATTTGCCCGAGTAGATGCTTCATATTATACCTATTTCATTGAAAATTCTGTCTTTTCAGAGCTATTGGCTTGCCACCGGAGGACGAGTGGCCGACTGATGTTACGCTCTCAAGAAAACACTTCCCCCCTCTCTTACCTCGCCCAATCACTGACTTTGTTCCAGAGATAAATGAGCAGGGGGAGCAACTATTGCTGGTAAGACTTCACCATGAGTTAAATAAGTAAAGTGTCAGTCCATCCTGCCTGGTAATTGATTCATTGCTTTGAAATATCAGGACTGTTAACAGATCAGTAACCTCAGACTGCAGATAGTCTGCTGATGTTCAACACAAGCCACAAGAACTTCGCTGGTGAAATATTATAAATTCTTGCGACTAATGTTACTTATCCAGCTTAAAACAAGAGGAGAGCCTGAGGATGACCCAGATGAAGGCTGAAACACATTGGTCTTACAGTAAAGTTGTTCTACATACAAGTGTTGCTGGAGTTTTGACCTCTTTAGACTTCTTTCTCTTCTCTGTGCCTTGGAAGTAGGTGAGTTTGTGCCAGAAACCTCCACTCTGCTTTTAAACAAGAGGGGAGAGCAGGATTTACAGCAGGCGTGTTAAAAGTATTCTTTCAGCATTATAATTTACAATGCTGGTAAAACAGAAAATATAGTCTAAAATCACTACTTTTCTATCTTCACAAAGATCTAAAAAGGGAAATGTACAGTAAATGTTCTGGGATTGAACCAGTGACTTAACAATACCGTTTAAAGTAGACGGTATATTATATTTTGCCTCTTTATATGATGTAGAAAATATAGATTTAAGTGCAAAATCAGATACATATTGAAATAACCAAATTAAAATAACTAAATCCTAATGACCAAAGAAAGCTTTTTTTTTTTTACCAGTAACTTCCTGTACTTCCCACTGGTTGCCTGGCAACTGGTCCTGGCCAAAAGATAGTGTGGCACATAATCCTACGTAAACGGCGTATTGTCTTTTATCTTTGAGCAGATTAAATATAACGTGTTAATTAATGAGCTTTAGAGGTGCTGATAAGTGGATTTTTGTCACCTTTGGACAGAGACGGGCTAGCTGTTTCCCACTGTTTCCACAGAAAAGAGTCATAGAAATGAAATCGGATAGAAAGGGCATCACCATTCAAATCAACGGAGCAGAATGGTCAGAGCGGCGGCCATTTTTACGTGTACCGTTCCATTGAAAAGACCTGAGCGGGCTGCTTCCGTACAAAGCGATTTGCGGCAGTCGCGGAGTCACTGAGGTCAGGTTTTGCGGCAGTTTGTTGCAAGTTGTATTTTATTTTTTTTCAGTGTAGGAAAGCACTTCAGTGTAAAACACGTCGCTGTCATCATGAGAGGAGAATTGCGGAGCGACCGGGGACAACTTTTTTTTTATTCGGCAAATGACCACCGAAAAACAGCTCGCTGACCCTTCTATTCCAATTATATTTCTACGATGAGAGTGTTTCTCAAAATGTGGAACTGTTCCTTCTCTCTTATAGCTCTGATATCCTGCTATTCTTTCTTCCACAGAAAATGCTGACCTTCGACCCCTTGAAACGAATATCTGCCCTGAATGCCCTAGAACATCCGTATTTCCAGGAGGAGCAGACATTGACTTGACATGATGCAGTGAAACGTGCAGCGAGAGGTAACAGTGTCTAAGTGTAGACCTGGCCTTAACCATAAAGGATTTCAATTTCATTCAGTGCATTGCCTTTCAAGATGCCTGGGTTATGCTTTGGGATATTTTTTTGTTACTCCTACATTAAAAAAAAAAACCCCGCCTGAGAAGCCTCAGAAATGGAAAAAAAGAAAAAAAGAAGACTGGCATGCTTTCCAACGCCACAGCTAACATGTTGTGTCTTCAAGGACAGTACCAGTGTTTTTGATGTTGTGTATCAGTCTGGTCCGCAGGGACTGGTGCACGGGAACGTCTTGTCATCTGAAATGTTGCTGTTGTTACTTTTGTACAGTGTTTCGACAGAAGGGAGCGGAGATGTCGTCTTTTCTCATTACAGGCTGAACAAAGTCCTCCGACAGAAGTGACACCTCAGGGTTAGAACAGCCGGTCGTTAATGATCTTTTCTGTATTTGTGTTAATATGTATCATACTAAAGGAACAATAACACCATACGTTTTTATGAAAATCATGAGGAAATGAAAGAATAGTCTGAAGGAGCAGAAGAAAAACGCACAAGAAAGACACAAATGACAAAAATACTGGTATTGCCCTTAAATACTGTCATAAAAAGTTTTATTTTATCGGAGGACTGAAGGTTTGGACTTCATTTCATGTTTAACAATTTTTGTCCGTTTGCTAAAAACCGTCTGAAATCAACCAGCACTGCAATTACAAATGAATAAAAAACAGTTTTAATCACATTCAAATTTCATTTCTATTATTATTATTATTATTATTATTATTATACAGATGACAGTCCATATAATAAATGTGATTCCATGAAAACTGAAATATTCTGTGAAAAATTAACTATTAAATACTAACAAAAATAAAAGTTAGCCTCACTATACTGTTTTTGTCCTCTAATATTGAACAAATAAACAGTTACCAAATGTAGCTGTCTAAATCAGCAAGATGTTTTCTTTTTTGTTTATTTTATTTTATTTTTTTTTGCGGGTGAATTGTTTTTTGTAGGGGTGACCAAACGATTTAGTGGAGAATTAAAAATCGATGCAGCAGAAGCCGAGATATCCTGAATTTTAGTCCCAAATATATTGTAGGTCAAATTCCAAAAACAGTGGATTTACACTTCCCGCAACTCTATAGCATCTGTTCCTTCCTGCCTGCTAAATGCTCACATCTGAGTTTGTAACTCAGGATTCATGTTAATGTATGTAAATATGACATACATGTTGTTTTCTCAAACTTTTCTCGACCAAAAAGCTCCCTCCACAGCCACAGAAAATACTGAGTAGTACTTCCCATGCTCCAAAGTTCCCCTTTAAATTATTCGAATTTGCCACCGTGGTCACACAAAAAAAGAACAATCTGATGAATTAACTACTACAAAAAACTGCACTATTTCCCAATATATAAAAAATGCCATGTCAAATTGCAAACATGTATTACCCAGTTATTGACAAAAAAATCACACACAATATAAGATGACTTAAAGGCTGCTAGTAAGTTGAAGGAATAGTTCAACATTTGGGGAAATGGGTTAGATGAGAAGATCAAAACCACTCTACATTAAATTTTTTAATACTTGCAAAAACAGAGTGTGAAAATGACAACATATGTTAGATATATTAGTGAGCTTTAGAGGTGCTTGTAGGTGGATCTTGTTGCCACCTTTGGACAGAGGCAGGCTAGCCATTTCCCATTGTTATGCTAAAATAACCGGCTGCATATTTATCTTACAGACGTTAAAATTGTATAAATCTTCTCCTTTAACCCTCGTCAAGAAAGCAAAAAAACATAAAATATCAAACTAGTCTGTTAAGCAGTTAAATTATCCACCCAGCAGCACTTAACTAAAGTAAAAATCCACCTCCAACTGTTTTGCATGTTACACTTTCCTCCTTAGCTTAGCATGAATACAGCACCAGTCTACTTTATCTGAACATTTCATCAAAATAAGAAAACAATTCCATAAATTGATATCATGTGTAAACCAAAGAACGTTCTATGGTGCAAAAAACAGTTTCCACCCTGCTGAGCTACAAGTCTACACATCTAAAGCATTTGTTACATATTTCTGACCTAAATAGGCCTACACAGTATTTACTTAAAGCTAATAGTGTGACACGTAAAATATTCATGTGCATACATTATTTATAACAAAGTAGATAATTGCAACAACTTCTTTTTTTTTTTTTTACTTAGTTTCCTCCCCGTCCAAATATTAAATGAATTAATAAAAGATCGGGTTACCCAAGTGACCAAAAAAAAACAGTAATTTGATTTTTGCCCCCCTGACGAGAGATTGTGTAGTGAAATGAAACTTGTTTTTCCGCCCCCTCATCTTTATTCTTTACTATCCCGCATCATTACCTGCGAACCCAATTTATCTTCATTATCTTCAGTTTCCTCTCCATGTAATTCAATTACATGTTTCGCTTGCTAAACATTTTTATTCTCTTTAACAGTTTTCTGTCTTATCCCTTATTGCAATTATCCATATTGCATCCAGATTCCTCCTGTGCATCCCCCACGTCCTCGCTCGGAGAGGAGAGGAGAGGACAGGCAGGGAGAGAAAGCGGGAGCTGCCCATAAATTGCTTTGGAAGAGGAGAGCAGGGGAGAGACAGAGCAGCAGATGCATTGGCAGGAGCAGAGTTGAGGGTTTTTCTCTCTCCCTCCTGTCTCTCTTTTGTTAAAAAATAGATAAAAATCTGATGCACGTTGGCAGAGACCACCACCACCACCACCACCACCACCACCACCACCACCACCACCTCACTGCAAGCCTCTCGTCCCCTTCCTGTTTGCCGGAGCTGGATCCAGAGCGTGGAGCTGGTTGTGCGGCAGGCTAACGGCTGGGCTCGCAGGGGGGGCTGCGAGGCTCTGTGGCAGCGAGGAGAGAAGAGAGAGAAAAAAAAAAAAAAAAAAAGGAGGAGGGGCTGTGGTGAGCTGGTGGGCTTCCTCTGCCTCACAGACACATTTTATTGACTTGCTAATTGGATGAGGCACTCGGAGGAGAGGATGCGGTGACCGAGAGGAGCTGCTCTCCAGAGGAGGGATACAGGCACAAGGAAGCGTTGCTTGGGTTTGCGTAAATCTGCCGACTTCATCGCTTAAAAAAAAAAAAAAAAAGAAAAATTCTGGAGACATAACAACAGATGTTTTTCAGCATCTCCCAGTGACCCTCACACCGTGCATACATAATTTTATGCATGACATTGTCGAATGGAGGCTTCAGCTGCCAGACGCTTCGTGACAAGTGAATGATTTCCATTTTGATGTTTTTGCACCCTGTTCTCTTTCACCTGTTTTTTTTTTTTTTTTCTTGGACTCATCAGCTGGAGCTCTTTTTTTTTTTTCTTTTTTTTTTTGTCAGCCTTGTTTGATGCGCTGTTTGATATCAATGGTAATCTGATGGCGAGATAAATTCTTCATCCGATCACGGAACTGTGCAATGGATACTCTTCAAGAAAAATGAAGGTATGATATGAACGAAAGCCAAAACACATACCGTAGTAGGGTGGCATTATTCAGCCGGTATTAATTTGAGTCCCTAGTCAAGAAATGGATCAAGCGAATGTACTGGCTGTTGCATAATTCCAGGCTGAAATCTGAGGCTGAGACATCAACACAGTGAAAAGAAATGTCTCCTCGTAGCTATCCGTGTGTCAGATTTGCACAGAATAAACGAGTTTAAGAAGGACAGCAAAGCAAAGAGAGGTAAGGATTATGAATGAATCAGTGGTAGAGACCTGTAGTATCGGTGTGCATTGAAGAGGATTAATGGAGGCATTAAAAAAAACAGTCTAGACTTGTTTCACCACTGGGTCAGCCTTTTAAATATATTCTGGAAATTTGCAATTCGAAGCATTCCCTGACTCTTCATGTCTTTATTGAAGGTTTTTTTTATTTAAAAAAAAAAGGGAAACTTGGATTCCTGTCAAGTGCACAGGCCTGATCTCAGACATAATCATCTACACAAGGTTTGATCAGGTGTCTGTTTTTTTTTAGCTTAGATCTTCTTTCTCCTCCTCTGCTCCAGGTTGCCATGACTGAGGTGTGCAGGTCTGGCTAGGTCCGAGAGCAGGTGCCACTGTGCTGAAGTCTGCTGTCCCAATGAGCAAGGCAGGCAACCCACAGAGACGCACCACCTACCTCATTTCCCTCACTCTGGTGAAGGTTGAGGCTGTGCCAGAGGATGTAGCCGGGAACCAGAGGGAGGCTCTTCCAGAGGGGGAAGGGAGCCCGAAGAAAGAGGAGGAGGAGGAGGAGGAGGAGGAGGTGAGCAATGCCCCTGAAAAGGAGGAAGGACCTGTCTGTATACAAGTGGGGGAAAAAGAAAACACACAGGTGGGAGAAGAAGTGGAACAGGTGCAGTATGGGAAGTATGGCAGCCCCGTTGAGAACTGGGGGAAGCCCGAGAGGAGGGAAACTCACGGACACCAGAAAGACATTGTGTCAGTTGGTAAAAGCAAAGACACTTCTTTTGTACACGCGCCCGTTCGGCAAATGGTCAAAGTGTACGGAGGAACTACCTCTGAGGGAACTGTGCGCAGAGAGGGGCCTCGCTCGGAGGCCATGCGCCCCAAGACGGAGCTCTACAGAGAGCCCCCCATGCTGTTCCTGAAGGGCGAAAACGGAGCGGACCTGAGCAGCCGTTCACGTTGCAGCCTCCCTTTTTCCATCTCGCCGCAGGTCAGCCAGCGTCCTGAAGTCCTGATGAGGTCGCACGCAGGAGGCAACACCGCGTGCTGGAGGGAACTCAGAGAGGCCAACACCAGCCTGTATCACTCGGCTAGGACTTTGGATCGGAGGGATAACCGTTTCGGGGACCAGTCCCCCTTAATGGCAGCTACAACTCTGGGGCCTTACAGGGCGTCCTGGGCCGACAGCGACGGGAGGGGGGCGCTCATTCGCCCCGGAGCGCCCATCAGCGGAGGATTTTCAGGCATAATGACCAGCAGGGACAGCCCTCAGGGGGAGAGATTTAAGACGGTCTCCGTTTCCCTGCCCGCGCCTCCTGCCACCGACACGTCCAGGCCTCAGAGAAAAGGTGCAGGTCGATCCCTGGACAGCAGCAACCTGCACTCCCCCTCTGACGACCTGAAGAAGGGGAAGGAGGGCCAGGGAGGAACGACCCAGCGCGCTCCTCCCCGTGATCGAAAGATGCTCAAGTTCATTAGTGGCATTTTCACCAAAAGTACGGCGGTGTCGGCCAGCGTCAGCACCGCGCCTCCCCTCTACCCGGCTGTGGAGAGAGGCTCCAGCGAGGAGGAAGGTAAGGCCGCCTCATTGCAACTACTGTCACATTTACAGCGAGTACGCACCGGGCGCGAATAAAATAATCTACTCACGCGAGTTTGGACGCTGGAATCTTCTGTTTTCATCGCTTCGCTCGCCGCAGAAGTTCAGATACTCACGCGAATTCGCGTCATTCGCGCGTTATCGCGCCGTCCACTTCGCGTCATTCGCACCGCCCGACCAGAACTCGCATCAATGTACATTTACATTGACTTTATATGTGATTCATTCGCGCGAATGAATTTATTCACGCCCGGTGTGTACACGCTATTACACTTATGATAGGCTTCATATTTAACAGGAACATAATGTCACACACTTGTTGGTGATTAGGAGCCCCACAGTGCTGCACATACTGAACTAAATACAGAGGAAAACCATAACAAAGACATTCATACAACACTGTAGAGGAGATGGAAAACTACTCTTCTCTTTGGTGACAAAAAAAACAAAACAACGTCACATCTGTTGTTCCACTTCCCCATCAGTGCTCACAGAGACCATTTTATTTAATGTGATTATAAAGGATCACATATTTATTGTCTTTTGCATTGCTCCCTATGGAGTGCTGTGACCCTTAACCAAAATAAATGTGCCCCCACTCAGTCCCAGCAATGCTCTAATGCTCTTCTAATTCATTACTTAAATGTTTCATTTAATTGGGGCGTAGTTGCTATAAATTACACACCGTGACAATATTCCATTTATCAGGTGAGCATACATTTATCATGCTTACTGTCATGCAAAGTGCTTTTGAATTGGCTTTAGCGCTAAAAATAAATTCGGTGTCTTCTGTGGTTATTTTCAGTTAGAATAAGCTGTTTGTGACATTATAGGTAATAAGAAGCAGATTTAAATTCCTCCTGATGTGACTGAAATCCCGTCTGAGATCAGTTCTGGGAAACCTGTCGTGTCTTTGAGGGATTTGGTGAAACAGTTCTGCTGTTTCATTGCTGCTCTCAGTGTATCTGAAACTAATTCTCAGGGCTGCGAAATCAGTCGCAATAACGACATCTGGTGAAAATATTGTGACAATCATATCTAATAATGAGGTGCTCCTTTGAAATTTAACGCAGGCCTGTGGAAAAAAACAAAACACTATACGGATCTTTCATGGGAGCTGCAGAAGGGAACAACGCAGCAAAGTTTCAAAACAAAATGACATCTGAGATATGCGTATGGCAGGTATTAGATATTAAAGGTTAAGTTGTTAAAAGAACCGTTTATCCTGTTTTTCACTCCATCGTGGCATTATAATGGGCAAACCAGATTCATTCATGATCTAGTGTTGAAACAATTAGCTGAATATTCGTTTAGGTGAAAATTAATCCACTATTTTGATAATCGATTAATGCTTCAAGTCATTTTTTTTCAAGCAGAAATACCAAACATTCTTTGTTTCTAGCTTCTCAAATGTGAGGATTTAATAGTTCTCAGTAGGGCTGAACAATTAATCGAAATTCTATCGTAATCGCAATATGTTCTACTGCAAGAGGTGCAATATTTGTTGAAAGGCGAATTACCATTTAAATTAAATATTGTTGTGGTGCAGAGATCGTATTCCACAGATTTAAGAAATAAATCTTTGTTTGGTACAGACCCTCGCAAAAATGTTTTTTTTTGTTTTTGTTTTTTTAAATGTTTGCAATAGAAATAAGAATAAGTACATAAAAATGATCGTTCTCTCCAATATCGCAAATCATATCACAATATCAGTCAAAACTAATCGCAATTAGATATTTTTTCAAATATTTTTCAAAATTTGTTCTCAGTATTTTTGAGGTTTTGGATTAAGCTACTCCAAGATGTCACATTGGGGAAATGATCTTTTTAGGGAAATGATCATGGCCATTTTTCACTATTTTCTGACATTTCATACATCAAAAAAATCAATTACTCGAATCGTCAGATGACCTGATAATGAGAATACTCGTCGCAGCCCTACGATGATCACTAAATCATCTCACTAGATCATCTTGATGTCAAGTTAATCATCTTCCTTGACAAAAGCTGGATCTAGTATTAAAGATCTAAAGAGCTGTAAATAAAAACAGTTAAAAAGATAAAAATAAAACATAAAAAAACAAACATAAAACTAAAACAAAACCAGCTATAAATTGGATCTTCACTTCATTAATGCTGCAGACAAAGTTTTAAAAAACCAGAACATATTGTTCTATTTCAGCTTCACTGTACATTTTTAAACAGTTAAAATGCAGTAACCACAGAAGTTAAGACTTTCTGTACTTTCACTAATATACTAAATATTTTGAATTTCTATTTTGAAGAATTCCCCAAACCCCGACACTCCAACAAATAGAAATTAGTTCAGTCTTGTCAAAAACTATGAAAACACTTCATGAAATATTCAGACCTCTCCATTTGTAATAAATGACACCATGCAACTTCATCAATCTTTAATCTTTATTGATATATTCTACAGAAAATCATCTTTGACACAGAGTGTGGTATTGGAGTAAGCTCTGAATAATTTGTCAGGAGTAAGTGGGACATGAATAATTAAGGTTGGGGATACACAGAGCTGTGTTCATCGGAGGAGCGAGAGCGGGAACCCGCTACTTCCTGCTCTGTATGTGGAGTTAATCAGCCTATTCATTCGTCGACGTCGTGTTTAAGTGTTTGTGAGCGACGTATTCAACATTGTGTCGTGTTGAACCTGTAATTTCAGCATGTTATGTCAGTATTCTGATGAGAGATAAACACAACTCCTGAAATTTAATTTAGAAAACATTGGTCGTCATTGACGAGACACGCGCGCGCATTTTGATCGTCACGTGTGCACAGGTGGACATCGTGTCTCTCTGCCTCTCACACACACACACACGTCGCTGTATCCACGAGAGGCCATTTATTGTATAGAGACCCGGGCTGGAGGCTTCTGGAAAATGGAGTTGCCATGGCAACAGCAAGCCGTGAGAGATGCTATTTGGTTTGTGGCGTGACGCTGTTGATGGAGGAAGGAGGAGGTTGGGGGGGGGGTGTGTGTGGGCGTGGGGGTTGCCCAAAGATGGGGATGAGGTAGAGTTGCGGGGGTTTAAAGTTGAAATCTGTGCACCCCACCCCCGGAGACAACGACGTGGCTCCGCCCACGCTCAACGTGACCCGAGCAGCTTCAGAGTGTGTGTGTTCAAACAGTATCTGTGTGTCAGGTGATGGTGGTGTCTGCATTGATTTACATCTGTAAGCACTTCAGTGTTATCCAGAGAGTGTGTGTGCATCCACACTGGCAGTCATTTGTCTTTCTCTCTGTTCAGCCACATATCAGCAGATGTGTATGCTTCGTGTGCGTGCGTGCGTGCCGCGCCCCGTGTGTGCGTGTGTGTGTGTGTGGAATGTATTCACAGATATTAGAGCCAAGGCCCTCAAACCACAATGTTTAGTGGAACCTTGCTACAAATTCATTCAATGAACTTAAACCTTTGAGGTGTAAAACATTTTTGTCAATAGTGTAAAGTACTGTACATTTCATAAAATAAATCAGCTTGTTTTAAAGGTCCCATATTGTAAAAAGTGAGATTTTCATGTCTTTTTTTTCTTATAAAGCCAGTCTAGGTGCTATATAAATACTGTTAAAGTATCGGAACTAAGAAATGCACACAGCCTGTTTTCAGTAACTGTGCCTTTAAACGAGCGGTCAGGACTTCCATAAAGTTGTGATGTCACAACTATACTATATATAGGGTTGGGTATCGTTTGAATTTTATTGATTAGGGTTCTGCTTATCGATTACAGTTCTTATCGGTCGGTATCGATTGTTAAGCACTTTGGGATGCATGTTTGCATGAAATGTGCGATACAAATAAAGTTATTATTATTATATTATGTTAATCGATGACAACACAGTGGAAAGCAGTAACTTGGTGGACGAAAGGTTGAACCATTTGTGGATCATAATGATTTGAGCTGCTTTTATAAGTCTTATTTATAGGAAACCTGCTGACATAAATCATACAAGTTATGTTTGGGAGAAATATAAGTCTGTCCGAGCTCCACAGGAGATGCTAGCGAGATGCTAATAGCGTCAGATCGACACGATGCTGCTGCAAACATCTGGACAGATTTGTGCCACCAGACTTTCAGATAATTAGCTTCCCACATGCATTGCACTTGTCGCCATTTTCTTTATTAAGGTGAAGCCACACTCTTGATCGTTTACTGCGGTCCATCTTTCACACGTGACGCTAGCCATGCATGAAACAAATGGACATGCTGTTACGTTGATGCATAGTCATGCAGAGAGGTCCGGGCAGATAGCTACGTCCTTGCAGATATGTTGCCCTTTTTTGCAATAATAAAAGGGTTTTGTATTTAGGGACCTGTTATGAAACGATAAGAAGAAGTACCGGGCACTTTGCATTTTGGATACAGTTCTAATTTGGAATCGAGTTTTCAGTCCCCGACCCTAATAAACGTGTAGAAAGTGCAGCTACAGTGCTGTTACAGTCCTTCCCGGCCGTAGTGACGGTGCAGAGAATCTATTCATCATCGTGACATTTGGAACATGATGTAGGTTTTTGATATTAACACTCAGTCATCATGCTGTAAAACCAACACTAACACGGCTCTACTGGAATTTTCTTAATAATGTAAAAGTTCAAATACGTTGAAACGAGCTGCATTAGGTTTTCACAGGGAGTTAATTTACATTAGACGCGTTACACCGTTCTGTTTAAATGTTAGTTTTTGTCTTCATAGAGTTGTTTGATATCTTAGTTCACAAGTGATTAGATTCAGTCCAATTCTGGTGCAATACAAAGACTGGAGTCAAGAACTGACAGAGGAATGAGATTGCTTATCTCTGGAGATGCTGACGTCTGCCGCAACCTAAAAATGATGCTCTGTAACTAGATGAGTCACTTGACAGCAGTTCTCTTCTATCATTTCTAAAAGAGCCATTTCATTTTTGTCTGATCGCAAAATTGCACATAAAGGAACCAAAGTCGCATTATTGATCGTTCAGTATAAAAACATCCATCTTAACAAGTAATTTGGTCTCAGATTCAGCCCTGTGAGACTTATTTTGTGCAATAATTTCACTTTTCCCAGTGCAGTTTTCTCTTTTTTTATGGACTACTTTAGAACTTCTGGTCAATACAACGTAACAATACTGGAGGAGGCAGATTGCTGCACTAGTATTAAGTCTCTGGCTGACTCAATAATAAACGATGATAATAAACTCTCAAGCAAAAACTCCTGTATTGACGCATCATTTTTTTTTTATCTTGGCTTCTTTGACTTTTTCTCTGATGCAGAATCTGCTCCTTTCAAACATTGTTTGAATCAGGTTTCACCTCCTTGACACCTCAGGGCACTGTCTTGTTTCAGTTGACACTAACTTCTATAAAATTCATGAAATGTGGGGAAACTGCAACTGGGAACAAGATGATTTATCACCACAGCTGGCTGAATTCTTCTTTTTCAAGGCTGAATAAATGGCTTGACAGGAGTTTTTTTTTTTTTGCAGGGTAACCATAGTAAAAGGCAAAGGCTTGTGTGTTAAGATATCTGTAGATCTGTGGAGGCTGGGACACCCCGACGTGTGTCCACAGACAAAACCTGGCCGGCAGTCACTCTTTTAAAGGAACACTCCAACATTTTGGGGAAATGGGCTCATTTTCAACTTAGACCTACACTGTGTTGTGTAGTTAGAAAGGATAGAGTCTCAGGAGTTTTCAGTGTTATGGGACTCTACCTGAAAGGGGTTGCGGTCTTCCGGGTTGAACGACATGTTTCCTGTAAACGGTGTGGATTTGAGATATGTTTTCTCTCGTTTGGTGGGTGTGTCAGAGGTGTTACCCAATCAGCAGCGATGTGTATATGATTGATTTGATTGATTTCTTTATTTTCGTGCTATGCACACAAAGTGCCCAGCCTTCATGGATTTATAAGACACCAAAATTACCTTGGCAGTGTTCAAATATTTCATTATATTTAATTTAATAAAATATTAAAAAGGCAGTGGATGTTCAACGCACCACCGTTTCAGTTTAAATAAACATTTTGTTACATTTTGTCGCAGCTGACCCCAGGTGTTAGCTCTGTTAAAAAGTATCCTGTGTCTTGTTATATAGCGAGCAGCTAATACATGTTTTACTTTTTATTAATGAATCCCCTCTCTACCTTTTCCGTTCTGCAGCTGCGTGCACCAGCAGTCAAGAATGGACCATGAATCACACTGTACAAGAGCTTCACCTGGTAAGCATCAGACTGTAACTTTTACAAACTGGTGAGTGGGATTTTTATCACTAAATGAATATTTTCTGTCTCTCTATCTGTGTGTTTGTGCTCTGCAGGGTGTTTTGGGAGGTCTGTGCAGTGGGAAGTCCGCTCTGGTCCATAGACACTTGACAGGAAGTTACCTGCAGCTGGAGAACGCTGAGGGTTGGTTTCACATGTCCTCATATACAACTTTTATGTGTTTTTCTATGACAAAGTCAGTACACAACTGACAATAGAGCTTCATAATATTAATACTGTGGCTACATTCAATTCAGATGACCCAGGGTCGAACACACGCAGAACGTCTCATGTATTTAAAACGGAAGTAGGGATTTTAATGCCAATCCCTGTGGTTTTTTACTAACCATATCAAGTTGTTTTGTTTCCTAAACAAAGTATATTTGTAGCCTAAACCTACCGAATTAGTCCCGTTTCACAACATTAATCGCAACGTTAATGACATGTCTATCGCACGACCGGGCCGTGTGTTTAAACCAGAAGACATGGTCGTATATATTATACAAACTGATCTATACAACTCTCATACTGTGTATCTGCAGGGCGGCAGTACATTAAGGACGTCCTGGTTGATGGACAGAGCCACCTGTTGATAATCAGAGAGGAGACAGAACTCCCGGCTGCTCAGGTGGGTTTGCATTTGGTTAATGTAATTAAACTAATTAAACTTGATGTAATCTAGTCCTTACAATCAGCCTGCTCCTGTGTATGTTGAGTGCTCTTCTTCTTCTCCTCCTCTCCTTGTCTTCAGTTTGCAAGTTGGGTGGATGCAGTTATCTTGGTCTTCAGTTTGGAAAATGAGGCCAGCTTCCAGGAAGTTTACAGAATCTACCACCAGCTCGCTATCCACCGGCCCGTTTCTGAGATACCTTTCATAGTAGTCGGTACTCAGGGTGAGACACTCACGCGCACACAACGCAACGTGTGCTTTGATTCAGCTGTTTGCAGAGGCGAGCTTCTTATATTTGTGATTTGTGCTCCTTGTAGATAAGATCAGCAGCACCAACCCCAGAGTAATCGATGATGCCAGGGCCAGACAGCTCTGCTCAGATGTACGGCGCTGCACTTACTATGAAACCTGTGCAACGTACGGCCTCAATGTCAACAGAGTCTTCACTGACGGTATGTGTGCAGACTGTCTGTCTGTCTGTCTGTCTGTCTGTCTGTCTGTCTGTCTGTCTGTCTGTCTGCCACCAGGCGGAAGGAGCCGCTTTTAAAACACACTTTGCTTTTTGGGGAAACCCTCTTGCAGGTAGGCGGTTGTCAAGGCGGTTGCCGTGCAACGGTGTGAAAGCCCATTTACAGTCCAAACATGCTGCCTCATGCTGTCAACAGAAAAAAAATGACAGGCCATTCAGAGCATTAGATTTTGGAGTGCCAGCTTTGGAAAATTAAGACTGGTAATTTTTCTTTAGTTTATCACTTTATATGTGCCAAAATGCCTTTTATTAAAAGGCAATTAGGTGCAGGGCCCCTTTTTAAGAAGGCATATTTTATAAGTTCCTTATTTTGAAAATGCTACCCCAAAGTCATTAACAAAATAAAATGTAGGCCATAAGCCTACACAGTGGGGGCTGAGTTAGCTGTATCATTCTGAGACACAACAAAAGTTTAAAGTCAGGTCGAGCATAATGGAGAATC
>JAOVVB010043053.1:0-11737 GCA_028570985.1 Heterobranchus longifilis
GACAGAGTCCATCCCCGGATCCTCATCCAAAACCAACCAGGAGGAGTTTGAAGTGGGCTCGGAGTACAGTGACAGATTACCGCTGGGAGCAGAGGCAGTCAACATCTCGGAGGAGATCAACGGAAACTACAAGCAGCCAAGCCGCTGAGATCCGCTGACCAACAGATCATGTACAAATATTTTACTTTGAAGTACATTCAAGCAGGTAACTCACCCACCATTACGCGTGAACAACTGATGGCTTCTCATACAAAAAAAGGTGGATCTTTTAATTTTTTTACCTCAGAAAGTTCAATCACTTTCAATTGTGATTTGATTCATGTGGCATTTGTAGTCTACTTTAAGGTTAAATTAAGCAACACATGTTTACAAAGCAAGCACAGATTTCTACAGTTTTATAAGACCTCAAAACTGGCAAGAAAGCAGTTTCCTTTATTCCGCAGGACACACACAGGTGCACGCAAAGCAAACGGCGAGGCGCGGAGCTCACCGGAGTTCCGCGTAATTGAAGGCAAAAAATAAAATAAAAAATAAAATAAAATAAAATACAAATCGAATCGCCGTTTCTGAGAACACAAAAAAACAAGCAAAAAAGTGTCATATGTTTTAAAGCCATTTTAACTTACATCAGGGACCAATTGCGCTTTCTAAGATCCGTGCGTCTGGATGTGGATGAGAAAAAATCTCCTCAGGTGTCGGCACTCCGGCTGCACTTGCCTCGTCCAGTCGCAGATTTGGATATTTGATATTTGATTAAATGATGCAGATATAGTTTCGGTGCTGCTGACCTGCCTGCTGTCCTGTGAGTCAAAAAAGGAAAAAAACTGTGTTGTGCTTGACAGAAAATCCCAGGTTATTTACCAACAAAATGTTGTTTGACGTAATGTAAGGCTTTAAAAATGTGCGACTTTAACCTCTTAATCGACGGGTGCTTGCTATCTACTCTCGCTTTTTACAAAGACCGTGTCCATGGCATGTCACACCTATTTCCTTGTGTGGTTTTTATTAGTGTAGTCTAGAGGATTTTAGATGTTACTGTCAACCTGTGATGTAAAGCCATGTGAATTGAAATTATTCTCTCTTTTTTTTTACGACGGTAAGTTTCTATGGAGCCTCAAACAAACGAGAGGCTTATCTGTCTTGTAATTGGATGTATATAGTGAGTTTTTGTGAACTGTTGTAAAACGAAACGAAAACAAAATCCGTGATCTTTCAAGATTTTTTGATATCATTTTATGTAAGTGGAATTAATAAAACATGAAACTATACAGACTATTTTCTGGATTTGTCTTCGACCTTGTGAAATGATTGTTTCAAGAAAAAAAAATTAAATATTATTTTCTAAGTTTATCTGAAATAATAATTTCAAAAATATTTAAAAATAATATTTATAACTATCTACTATATAAATTCGGATTTCAGCCCAGTAAATTAATTGTATGCGTTTTTTTCCTTCTTTTGATCCATTTTAATTATGGGAGTTTGGATGTCATCATCATGTTTTCTTAGAAAATACGAAAAATAGGTTCTGGGATTTTGGAGTGTGTTTATGCAGAAGGTAAAGAGAAAAAAACCCTGCTGTGTTTGAACACAAAGCCTCCCTTTGTCTCCATTTTCATTTTGGCCCTGTAGCCTACAGTTCATTTTGCTCAACACAACACAGCATGACATCATGCATTTAAATTAACCTGCTCTAGAATTAAATATTCATATAATATAAATGATTGAAAAAAAGAGAAAATGTTTCTTTCAGTTTTATTTTCACAGTAATCAGAAGGAAAATTCAGGTGCTCGTATTTTCACTTATAAGTCAGCATTTTATGTAAATGCAGAGACAAACGATGGTGAATATCAGAAATACAACAAGAAGAAGATGCTGACAGCAGCAAGTGGTTTTGGACTTAAAGATCTACAAATAAAACAGAAAATATAAACAGTTTCATTTGTCTGGTAGTTCCTATTCCACAGGTTATTATTAATTACACAAAATGTGTTTATATACCCTGTCTAAGAAAACAGCTCATTCTGTAAATTCATAAATAGTGAAATATTCTACATATTAATACCCTCTTTTAAAGGATGCTTCAGTGGAATGCAAATGTTTAGTTTGGGCGACTACACATTTGCATCATCTGCACTTTATGATAACATCAAACAACAAATGTGATTAACCGACAGGTTGAAACATAAAGCAAATGAGTATATCTCCAAATAAGCACACAAATGTGTTGAAAATGACACATGATGAGTGTGTTCAGATGGGAGGATCAGTGCCGCACAAGCTTTCCCATCAGACAGGAGACTGTGGCCCTCACATACAAAACAACCAGGGGGACATGACGAGCACAAAGTGGACGCGCAGTCTCCAGACAGGAAAGGCTCGTAACTATAAGTGCACTTATTTTGGTAGGTGTGGACAAATAAAATGACTGTAGAATTTGCCCGAAACCAGAAGAGACTTTGTGCCAATCCTTAAATCAGGGTCATATTCAGTTGCTGGCGGCGGCCTCTGCCTCCTTGGCTGCGGCCTCCTTTTTGCTCCCCTCTTTGGCGCTGCGGTTCAGACTTCCATTCAGAAAGCTCTCTGCGCTCTGACGCTGGAAGTGCTTCCTGGTGCCCACCAGGGAGGGGTTGTTGACCAGGGTGTAGAGGAGCTGCCAGTGCCTGCGGGCTCTCTTTGCACTGGACACTTTGTGCTGTTTCTTCTCCTGATGGACCAGCTGGATCCCTGAGGACATGCAGACATCATGATAGCACCCACGGTATGTCATATGTAAGTCCTATTGTCACAAGAATTGATAACCTGTTTTTTTATTATCTTAACTGAAATGGGAAAAGACTTGAAGGCCACCCAGGACCAGCTATAGAAAGAGTAATAATAGAAAGCAATCATATTCTAATCCTCTAAGCATGGTGGGATATTGGGCATGCCATTAACTCACAGAAAGCTGAAGCCCCTTTGGGCTACATGAATACGAAACAGGCAATTAGCATATAGCTCATCTATGTAACCAGCTACTCAAGAACTAATCTTTGTAATACAATAGATTATTCCTGATAACGCATTGTTCTGTCGATGCAAACAAGCAACATCTCCACTGCACATGTGTAATTGGACTCAGCTGTGATGGTTGAATTCCACAACAACCAGTGGAGGTTGATGCATCATCCTGCTAATGTGTCACTATAATGTATCTCCTCTTGTCACCATGCGTGTAGGCGTGACTCTGCTTGAGTCATTACCATCACTGCAGATAAGCAGCCAGCCTTAAAGTAGCTGTTTATATTTTGGGTAAGTTACATAAATGATACATAATATGTATAAGGGCGACCTATACATGGCCAAAATCTTCTATCCCGATATAGGAAATGATAACGATATGTATCACAATATAGCATGTTCTCTGGTAATTCAATAAATAAACAGCACCTCGCTCCCCCATGCAAGGATCAGAATATAAAGTGTCGTCCATATGACGTAAATATTGCCGTAACGCAGTTCGACTGCTGTTTTTTTCAACATTGCGATAGAAACAATATAGAAAAATACATACGATAGACATTTTTATGTCTTTTGACGATATATTGTCACATCGCTCAGCCCTATAGCGACCTATAGGACCACACTGTCTCTTGGTGAGGCGAGTGTGGGCACGCCATAAAGGACAGCTGATTAGTTTATGACAGATTTGATTGAGACCAGCAGCAGGACGGTAAATTATTCTACAGCGAGACTCAATTTGCTCCTGACATATTAAATCAGAACCGCTAAGCTTTCATTTCTTCTGCACGTGCAAGACAGTGTTATGATCTGATTATGTGTTACAGTGACCTGCTACTGAATTCGAAACCTCTCTGGAGAAATTAAAGATGCCACACTGACTTTAATGCAGGCTCGGTGCCACAAGGGGCCTTAAGGGGGCTTAGCCCACTCAGTTGTATTTTTTGCCTCCTCAGTTTCAGCTTTATGTATCTATAACAACAAAATTATTGGCCGAGATACATGTGATTGTCGCTTCGCTGTTGTTTCAGGACCAGGGACAGCGCTGTTTGTTGTGTGTAGGGGCCGGGGGTGCGTGCGTAGGTGCAGCACTGTCCGTAGTACTGAAACAGAGCAGAGGAGATCGATAGCCTGGATGCTTTTTGTGGTTGTAAGACAGCTGCTGATTTTGACAGAGAATCATCCATAAATTCTATATATATTTATCACTCTGCTAGTGCTACGTTCTTATGCGAGTGCTCTGATTAATAAATGCATTCTTTGATTTTGAAACAGTAGCCTCTTATGTTGTTGTTATTTAGGCGTTCTGAGGTAAAATTTGATATAAATTGCCCCTTGGCAATTTTTAAGTCACTTCCTCCTGGCACCTGGCCTGCTTTAATGTAGATATGAATCTACCATTTATCTTCAAAGGATAAGGCTGGCGATATTCTATATTTTTCTTATCGTCATGAAAAGACCAAAACCAATAATGAGTTGATCATTCAAACGAGTACTGCCTGTGTAGCCAAAGACTAATATAGCTTAGTTATCTGAGCCATAGTCCTCCATTGTTGTCCAAAAACAATTTAAAACATCAATGAGCCACATTGTTGCACTGGGTGACATTTCATTACCATAAACATGGAATAAATTCCACATACACCATCCCTCTGCTGTAAATACTCAATAGAGCACAAAATGTGTATTCATGTGATTGACAATAGTTCCCAACAAAAGCACCATTTACTTCTGTTTGAGTAACGTATGCTTAAAACAACAGCTGTTTCAGGAAATGATTCACCATTATTATGTGCCACAGACAGGGTAGTGAAATCAGAAAGTATTAGAAAAACGACTAATGTATTGTTGCTTTTGGGCTTTTCGTGGGATTTGTTGACAATAACAACATAGAAAAACAGCAGCCTTATCCTTTGTATGACTACACCGAACTCACAGTGTGATCTGAATCATTAGCGCTTGAGGAAAGTGTGTAGACTAGGGTGTGAGTTTTGCGCTACAGACCCTCTTCAGCGTCCCGTGACCTCTGTGCTGCGTTGCTCTCCTGGCTCATGGACTGCAGCAGCATCCCGCAGAAGGCCTTCATCACAGGGTGCGACTGGCTCACCTCAATCTTCAGATAATGAGCATAGCAGCGGTAGGCTGCAGACAGACACGGGGAGGGGGATCACTCTGACTGGGCAAAAGCAATAAACACATAGGGCTGCACCCCATGTTGGCTTTGATGCAATCACACATAATGGGCCATACAATCACACTTCTTTTTTTTTTTTTGAACCACCTGCTTTTCCTGACAACAGATGTCTTAAATCTGCAGCCGTTTCAGAGATCGGTGTGCAATTACCGTCCCTTGCACTGCGCAGAATACAGATATCATACGAGCTGCAGTGAGCTGCTCGCAGGGTAAAGTGGAGAGGATACGCAATTCTGGCCTCTAAGTGGGATCAGTAAAAGTGCATTTTCTCAGAGGAAATTGCTTCTCTTTAAGCCTCCACAGCGAGAGTGAAAAAAAACCTGTATTGACATATACAAAGGTAAAAGCATGATGTTAATACCAATGAATATGTTAACATTCTGTGTCTGAGACTAAATAGAAAAGAAATGTAGGAAAATGTAAAATAGAATTGAGCAATGAAGTCTAAGGCATTGAATTCCCTAGAAATGCATCGTTGTTGTTTTTTACTTGAATACATATAAAATGTGCCCAGAGGGTCCAATGTCCGAGCTATGTTGACCTTTGACCTATGCTCTCAATTCAGATACTTCTGTTTGTACACTTACATGTAGTACACTGTGTACACTATGTATTCACTTGTGTATTGTGTACATTTCGACAGGGTAGTGTTGCCATGATGTATAATAAAACCTGGATACAGCGTTCGCCACGTTCTTTCCTATGAAAGCTGCTCAGCGGTGCATGAAGCCTGCGTTATGTACTGACCGGAACTTCTTCTTCTTCTTCTTTTTAATGGTAAATAGCAACCGGGCGGAGCATTACGGCCACCTATTGTCGCTTGCCAAATTATCTGCCAGCTTGTTTTCTCACTATCAGATGACATTATAGTGATAAAACACGTGAATAATTTAGATTTGTATAGTTTGGTGTTCACCGTTTCAATCGCAACCGCTGCAGCTCCCTCGCCTGCTGTTTTCACAAGTTTGAAAATATGTTGGTGGTCACGTAACTTTCGCTACATAACAAAGATGGCGACTGTGGAGGGTGAGTAGTGTCTGACGTTCCACACTCCACGTTTTGACCGTTATGAGTGCACCGTCCATTCTTCATGATTACTTTTGCTATGACTCATAACTCTATGTACATTATACTGCATTCCATGAAGACATGTTATGAGTAAGAAATGCAATGTGCCAAACTTTTTTTTTGTCATTTAAAAAAGCATCATCCAGGTACTTGTAGTGTAATGCATTTTGCCATACTTTGTCAGTGTAAATGCACTATGCACTCAAAATGTAAGAATAGAAGCGTGTAAATTGAGACAGCACTAGTTTTGCATAGCCAGACCTATTTCCACAGCGCTGTCAGTGCAGGGAAAAATGCTCTGACTTGTTTGTATTTCTTTAAACCAATCACAATCGTCTTGGGCGGGGCTAAGCTCCGGATGCAGCAACGGTGCCTTTGCAAAATTGACAGCGGAGACAGGAGAACGAGGTGAGAATGCTGCATGAAATACACGGCTAATGGAAGGCTTTATACATCGGGTGAGTCAGACTAAACTTGACCTGATGTTTTGGCCTGGTCTGCGTACCAGACAGTGACATTACGGCTGCAGAATACCCGTCTCACCTGGGTCAAATGCCTCCACATTGCGGTTAAGAAGACTGATGTCCATGCGTCCCATGTGGACAATGTTGAACAGGGCCGTGATGATCATGCGCCACACTGCCAGCAGCACCCCGATCAGAACATTGACTGGGAACAGCAGGTATGTCAGCAGGAACAGATTACCCCTGTAAGATAGGGTAGGATGCATTAAACACACAGGACTGTGCTGACAGTAAAACCATAAAATAAGGAGATGATACGTAGCAACAAATAGTGGATCACCTGTTGTCTAGGTCTCGTGTGCCTGCTGTTTTTTTGATGAAGCAAAACCTGCCGGTGATATGTTGAATCAACACAGCCAAGAGAATCATCAGCCAGAAGGGCCTGAGGGGACAAAATCAACAATCAAACATCTCCTGCAGTGATACAAGAAAGACAGGAGGCACAAAAAACATGTTGTAACTGACAGAACAATAAAGCCATAACTGTGCAACATACATGGAGCATGTTGTTGCTGGAAATAAAAAAGCAGCCTAAAAAAACGGCCATATAGGTCGATTGTGCAAGAAGATTATTACAACTCATATTTACAGCGACCTCTAGTGGCTGTAGTAATTATGACGGGAAGGAGAAAGTCAGGTGATGTGGTATAAAGAGTGAGAAAGTACGTGTAGGGAGGAGGTTGGGGAGGATGGATGGATAAAAAAAAAAACACAGGACTTTCACCCAGTAGATTGCTGTTTGTATGAAACCAAAAGTCAACGTTGACTTATTTTAACGTAAAGTTGTGTTACGTAGTTACATCACACTTGTAACTGAAGTAACGTAACATATGTATTTATTTTAATGCAAACCACAATCTTTTCCTAAATCTAACCAAATTGCGTTAACCACATGTTTAAAGCGCCACAGATGTGTTGATCTCTTGCCACCAGTAGGGGCGCTAATTTAGGAAACGCTCCTGTTGCTCATATTAGAGGGTATAGGATCAAACAACATATGTGGTCGTATGGTTTGGAGGACTTATTGCATTTTCTGAGTTGTCCAAAAGAGAAGTTTAATGAGTGAGAGATGTGACGACGCTCACCACATGCTCCACAGGACCTGGAAGAGAATCAGATTCTGTCCGTGCAGTATGGGCATGATAATGAGGAAGACGGCGATGAGAAGGCAGAGGAAGAACACCATGGTCTGCATGATCATGCCTGCAGGGGAGAGATCAGAGCTTCAGGACCTCAGTGCTTACACCCTGTCCAAAATTTTAGAAATATCCCCGTCATGAACCACGTATAAAACCCTGACACGTCATTCTTTTTTTCTTTTTTTAGTTACTGTTGCTGTTACACATACAAACAAACAGTGTTATTAATATGGCAGGAAATGTTAAAATGGAATACCTGGCTGAGGCTATTTGTTATATATGCTATATGTTTTTATCTGCCCTCTATTTAGTGGTACAGTAACCGTATGATACACACAATCTAATGTTGAGCAAAGGTTTCTGAAGCGATAAAAGAAAAACAAAGGAGATTAAAAAAAAAAAACATACTGGAAATCCGGTTTGAAAAAACAATCTGGATAATCTGTATTATTTTCCTTGAGTATTAAAGGTCACATATTTCAGGTTCATACTTACATGCTTTAATGTTCAAAAAACACTGTCTGTCTGAATATAATTGTAGCCTAAAAACACTCTTTTTTATCGCCTGTCTCTTTAAGCTCCCCTCCCGAAAAAGCGGAGGAATTAACAGCATTTAGCTCCACTAGCTATACTTGATATAGTATAGTTGTATAAATAGTATAGTTGGATTAAACCATGGACATGGAAATCTCACTTTTTACAATATGGATGACACTTTTGAAATATGTAACTGTACCGATGCAGATGTGAGCTGCAGTGAAGCTGGTGTATCCCATCCAGCAGACCAGTGCTGGCCGCGACGCCCTGATACTTCTCTGGCAGTTGTAAACATTATAGATATCTCCTCTGTACAGCCCCTTCAGGTTCGACCTACAGATGCAAAAACACAATCAAGACAATGCAGCACTATGCAAAACATAAACGGATTCATCAATACATGTACAAATTACATAGTAAATTGAAGAGGTAATTTAGCATGGGATACGACCGAAATGCAATTCAATGCTCGACGCGGAAAACCATTAATTTTAATACGACGCAATTTATGGTAATGGCACAGTATTTCATTTCTTATCTTAATAGCCATTTTCAATTCTAGCAGCAGTTAGTGAATGCTATTCTGTCTGTCTGGATGATTAGTACTCTATTATGTTATAATAACTCCTCTGTGAACCATTACAGTATAATGATGGCACCAGAATGAGAAGCACGCTCATGATCCTCTGAAACTTTAGGAAGAGAATAGAAAAGAAATAAGAAAAATACAGCGATTACGCTGTTCTTTTCTCACACCTACCGATGCAGAACCATGGACCGCATGAGCATGGCCAGGTTGACCAAGCCAGACAAGGTCATCGCTGAGATATAGCACACTGCAGGAAAAAGAGCACACGGCATTCATTGTGGGAAGATGTCAATCATTGACAATCAGCACGGCAAATATGTGCAACAAGCATAAGAGGAATGTTCTAAGACTCTAATGTGTGATAACTAAATAAATACATTTATATTCTGCATCTCTCATACAGTATCACTAAATGGGCTGCTTTCTGGCTCCACTCACCTTCCACACACCACATGTAATAAATCACGATTCTGACCACTTCCTGTTTGTCTGGCGACAGCATAATTTTGAAGCCAGCTAAAAGGTTGGCGACGTCTTGATCGACTCCCGAACGGGCAGTCTGGAGATGTGGCACCACGGCCGAGATCAGCAGAAGACCCACCTAAAGAAAACAACAACAAAACTATTAGTACCGCCTCGCGGTTGTATGTCTGCGCCAACCAATCAAGTCGCAGTTTACATCCATGTCTGTCCAGACTCAGATAATATGTGAAGACTTTGAAGGAGTTTAATAAAAAAATATTAAGTGTATTTCTTTGGTGAAATGGAAGTTATCACCATATCGATGTGTGATTCCAGTGAGAAACATGCTGTCTTCACTAAGAGACTATTTTTACAGAGGACTGATGGAGAGCTTCGTCACATGGTGCAACAACAATCACCTGAAGCTCAAAATCAGCAAAACCAATGTTTGTGGTGGACTACCAGAGGAACAGGAGAGAACACACAGTTGTAGCCATGACAGTAGACAATGCTTCAAATATAGATGTTGCTGCAAAGAAGCTACAAATTCTAAAACATCTAAACAATCACCACAGTTTCAAGGTGGGCACCCAAGATTAGTGTCACCAATTCAGTATCCGACCAAATGTCTCCCCTTCTGTTCCTGAGTTATAATGGCCAGAAAAGTGTTTCTGATGAACATTATGATGTCACAGTGAAGTTGACCTTTGACCCTTTGCATATCAAATGTCATCATCTTATCCTATTCTTGAGTTATGGCCAGAAACGTGTTTCGTGACCTTGACCTTTGACCTCCAAAATCGAATCAGTTCATCCTTGAGTCCAAGTGGACGTTTGTGCCAAATTTGAAGAAATTCCTTACAGGCGTTCCTGAGAAATCACATTCACGAGAATGGGATAGACGGACTAGAAAACTAGCATGGCAATGTGGAAATTAAAACTGTCCTGCACTGTATTTGGATCATCCACTGCTGATAATCAACTTACTATCAGGTGAATCCAGTGTGTAGAGTCTACTGACTGACTTCTTTTTGGATTATAAGTCTCTGTCTAACAATACTGTAGAAATGGTACTTACCTGATACAGGGTAATAAATGACACCACGCCAGATATAGCCAACTTAGGTGGAAAACGGAAAGCTGTTTGAAAAAAAAGGGGAAAAAAGTAGTCATTATACAAACTTAACAAGACATAACACTTGGCCTGACGGGACACAAGACCAGGACCACATGTTTACCTTCCTCTGGTGTATAAATGTACGACTTCACAGCATCAATTACTCTTTGAGGGAGCTTTGGCGTCTCTGTGCTCGATGTGCTGCGGTGAAAGATAAACACAGGGACACATTTACACCACACTTCAATGACATCATGAGATTAGGAAACATTTGTGAATGAATGAGCCATTTTTGTCAACCATCCTTGAATACATCAAATTAAAAAAAATGTGTTTCTAGATTGAACATTCTCTACAAATGGAAGAGAAAATGCATTATTTCCTGGTGCTCATTCACCAACAACCTCTGCAGGACACGTTGGTCATTTGCATTGGCTGTATGAAGAAATATTTATTAATTTACTAATATTTATTAGATTAATTAAAGAAACATTGTTATTTTAGCATAATGAGTCCTTAACCATGACCCAAACCACAATTACCCATCTAGTTTTGTTGCCTAAACTTACATTTTTGAATTCACAAAACTGGGACCAGAATGGAGCATCATAGTTTGGCACGTAAAAGTGACTGTCAATATAGATTTTGTGGGAAAAAAGTGCTATTATACGCTTTACCGTGAGCTGACGTTGATATCAGCTATGAAACGTACAAATGTAACATATCTGTGGTTTGCAGAAACGTACAATGCCAACATTTATTCTGGTGATTGGGTGACAATTCTCACCTGATTTTGGTGGGCTTCTTTTTGAGCATCTTCTTCACGTAGTCTTTATAGTAGCTGCTGCTGAGGTCCTAATGGAAAAATGGACAGCAAGCATGTGAGCAGCCAAATGATAATAGTAATAGTAAACAGGTATAAGATAGTTTGGCAAAGCTGAATGATTTGGGGTCACGAATGCTTCAGTTGGGCCTTAATATTCCTAAACCTCTTTGTATGAACTTTATTTAGTAATTATTAACATGTGGAAAAAGCATTGCTCAAACTAAGCCTCTTTAAGATAAGTTTCTGTATCTGTGCAGATTTATGGTGTCAGGTACGTCCC
>JAOVVB010043061.1:0-15036 GCA_028570985.1 Heterobranchus longifilis
TTTATTCCTCACTTGTACATATTTGTGCTTTCCTCTTGTTTTTCTTTGGTTCTATTTTTGTTTTGTGTATATTTTGCAATGATAATGATGATGATGATGATGATGATGATGATGATGATGATGATGATAATGCAAAGATGTGACTGGATGCAAGTTGTTTCAACTTGTTTAAAAAAAAAAAATCACATTTCCTTATGACTCAAATGTATCAATGAACAGAGACAATAGAGGGGTGTGGAGGAAAATAACAAAAAGAGCTGAAATTCCTATTAGGTTTCATACAGAGGCTGAACAGCACTTCATGAGTGCATACACTATGTAGCTGCTGTGCAATCAGTACATTGAGTGTTTGTAACGAATAAACTGCACAAACAGACCAGCGGTCAAATTCACGCAAATAAAGCAGGAAAAAAATTGCTTCACATTCATCTCAATTTTGAAAGGCCCTGAAATCTTTTCTTGGTCACTATGAATAAATGGGGTCCCACAGACACAAAATAATATGCCAAAGTTAGAACTCAGCGCTCGACATGAACTTTTTGAGGCATTTGTCCTTCAGACAAGTAAATTTGCCTTTCACTTGTCCAGACACAAAAGTCACTTGCCCGGGTCTGTCATAAAAGCTGACTTTCCCTTACATTTCTTAAAAACTGTACAGTAAAATCACCTGAAAGTAGACATGGGCATAGTCAGGGTCAACCTGAACAGGAATCCTTTGGAAATTTCAGCTAAAAAAAAGTACAGTAGAATAACTTGAAACATGGGTCTTTCTCTGCCCTTTTTGGCCACTCCAAGCACCTGTACCATAACACCAAAAATACAACAAGCATCAAAATCCAAGGCATTCTGGATTCATTTAACTAAACAGCTGAGCCGAGTAATGAGTGGCACATAACGTGAAGACCCACACTATTTATTTTGTTTATCTTGTCTGGTGGGGCAAGCAAATTTCTCTTCCACTTGCCCGACAAAAAAATCCAGTTGTTCCGGACAAGCAGACGAGCCTTAATGTCGAGCCCTGGAACTGTTTTGGTTATTTTACTTGAGGGATTCAAAAACCTTCATCGGGACAGCACTCAGTCATGACTATTAAATGCTACAGAGAAATACTTTGAGGGGCTTTAAACATGCAGTGTCTCTACTGTGCACCAGGTGCTGGGGACATGTAGCATGCTATGAGCTAACAAAGCACTTAAGGACAAACAAGCTTTTTCAGGGATTACATTTGGATATGTCAGATGTTATGTCCATCATGCAGCCTGCATGTTGAAACCACAAACATAACAGACAACGGAGGGAATTGTGATGCATAAATAAGCAACATTATCTGGAGTGTGAGAGCTCCCACTGCTCAGTGCTCATCCACTTCTCCATAGTTGGGCCATGGAGTTCATAATCCACCTACATTTGTCTATGTTTTTGTTTTTTTGCCAATGTGAACAGTTCAGAATGTGCCTTGATATTCAGAACATTTCTATTCACTCACCTATGGTAAACAATCTTTTTCAACCATCTTTATCAGACAAAGGCTGACAATTTGGCATGACAAGGGTATACACAGAATTAGGGGCCTTGATATTGATAACACTCTTGCCAGCTTTGAACAATTATCCAGAAAATTTGGACTGACTATTATTTGTTTCTGTATATTTACAAAGCAGGGACTTTGCACACAAAAAGTTTGCCAATTTTCCAACTATCCCCCGCATTATCTTGCCTGGATACTTAAGGGTCAATGTGCTAAATAAGGGTAGCGTCTCAGTGATTTATGCTCAGATCATGGATAGATATAATCCATCTATGTCTCATATTTGAGAGCAATGGTGACATTTATCAAGGGGGCCTGCTGTCAGATGAGGAATGGGACATGGTGCCACCGTTCAGAAAAGCAGATTTGGACCCAAATGCAGATAATAGATGATGAAGCAGCATGACTACAAAATATTTAATGGAGAAAATAAACTTACAGGATGCAGTCCAAAGAAGGCAGGCAGAGGCAAGTCTAAAAAACAAACCAGGAATACTACCCTCAATACATGCCTTAATATACAGTTCAAAGTGCGAGATCGGCTACACTTCCCAATATTCCCAAATCGAAGCCCTATATGTGCAGGTGGTCTTGCCCAAAACTCAGCCCTTTCTGGTCATCCTTTTTTCACACAATTTCAAGGACATATGGCTGTAATATTGTGCTTTCTCCTACAATTGCTATTTTTTGGTATTATCAGTTCCAGATGATTCCAATCTCCCTGCTCACTCAGCCTACAGAAGCCTACACATTGCCTTTTCCTCGCTATTACCTAGATGCTCAATTCTGTTTAAATGGAAGGATATAAACCCTCCATCACACAACCAATGGATCAAATATATGATGCAGAACAAAGCGGGGGGGGGGGAAATAGATGCACCCTGAATGGCTCCATTAAGACATTTTACAAAAGCTGGGATGCAAATAGTCTACCTGGCCTGGAAATAAGAACTCATACATCTACAGGTGGTCTGTTTTATCCATCCAAATAGCAGACACTTCATTTTTTGTTATGTTTTGTTGGTTTGTTTTTTCTTCTATGATCCGTCTTTTTCGGACGTTAGTTTTGTTTTTTGTCTCTTTTCAGTATTCATTATCATTCTGTACATATATGTACATTGAGATGTTAGCTTATGTTTATGCCTTGTCTGACAAATGGGAAAATAAATCTCTATAAATAAAAAAACAAATGTTACCAATGTAACATTTGCAGTTAGCTTTCATCTCTTTATGGAATCAGACAGAGAGACAAATTGAAAGCTGTATATTCATAAAACATTGCTCTCATTGACTTGAAGTGTACCGTACTATCAGTATGACTATTTAATACCACACTCTTACTAAGATATCAAGATGCAGTGAGATGAATAACATTCATCTGCAAAGGTTATTTCTCCTGTGCTCAGCCTTTTGAAATTCACTTGTCAGGTCAAGAATGTGCTACATTTGAAAAAATTAATCGTAACGTTGTGAAAGGAAGCACACTTTAGATTCATGAAAGAAAACGACAATCAGTTGCTCTTTGTTGTGAGACTGCGAGCAGATGTGTGTGGAGCGAAAGATGACATTTTACATAAAAAAATAAATTGAATTTCTTGCGCGGTGCATCTTTCTGTTTTTCTAGGAGATGAAGACACTTCCTCTTATGCATAAATGTCAATGGAAAAATAATATTCAATTTGAAAGACTTACAGTGAAGACAAGGATTCATTGTACTTCAGCTCAGATACACCTCAGGAAACGGCGGATATTTCTCTCACAGACGATACATTAAACACTGTAGCTGATCAGAAGCTGAAAGTAGACCATCCAGCTCTTCAGTATGTGCCCATAGTCTTGCTCTTTAGATTTACAACAGCTATAAGTTGCTATTTTTGTTTTGTGGCTGCACTTAAGAAACATTGACTTAGTTTACCTAAAATTAATAGTTTGACATTTTGGGAAATACACTTGCTGATAGTTAGATTAGAAGATTGATACCACTCTCATCGACTCTCTGTTAAGTATGAAGCTAGGAGCTAGGAGATAGTTAGCTTAGCTTGAGCCAGGCTAGCTGTTTCCCCCATGCATCTATACAGAGAACTGGATACAGCGCTGAAGGCTGTTGCTCAGTGGCGCATGAAGCCAAAAAAGTTTGACTGCTGCATGTAAAATTACCAGAGACTTCCACCGGCCAGGCAGTTACTTTAGGTTATAGCCCTCCACTAAATCGATTGGGGATAAATGATTTAATCTAGCGGCCCTTATAGACTTCCCAAATGTTATCAGACCGAATGGATCAAATTCTGATTGTAAAACAAGTCATTTTGCGAGGGTTGTGATGCTCAAAAAGATGTATCCACTGATTTACAGACGTGTCTTTCTATGGGAAAGAGTATTTTTGGGCCCCATGGCATCAGGTGAGAGACACGGAAGTTGGAAATGACTCAGTTAGCCACTAGCTGCTGAACGTAGTGGATCATCTAGCATCTAAAGAGCCAGATATTTTCTCAGGAGTTGGTGGAGATAAAAACAGGGCTAAAACATTGGATATTGGACTTGCATTCATCAGGTGGCCAAAAGCATAACTCTGAATAAATGCTGATGTTTCTCCATCTTATGTGTAAATAGGCAACTGTTTGTTTTACCATATACACTTTTCAGGCAAACAGAAGCACTTTTCTTTGGAATCTTTGGAGTGTTTATTATGTGCCTGATCTCCTTGAATACCAGTTGGAATAATATAGCTTCAGGACATGCAGACTGTTCTGTGGGCAGAACTGTGGAGCAGTGGTCCCCAAACCATCTCTCAACACACACAAGCTACTAAATCTGAATGACATATACTGCAAGCACAAGCGTGCACACACTCTTTTCTGACCGGTATTAATCTTGACAGAAGTCAAAAGACAAAATTGTATTGATTTCTTTGTGCGCAATTCCAGACTCCCTCAAACATGCTACAATCTCTGACCACAACAAAAATAAAAAAGGCGATTGAAGGCAAATGAAATTTCTGTCTCTGTCCATCTCTCAGACTCAGACACACAACAACACACACTCACACATACAGAAGCTAATAATAAAAGCCTCAACCACCTAACATTTCAGTGAGTAGACCAAGCCTTTTTAATCGAGCAGAGTCTTGAAGTGCTAGTGGACAAGTGAGGTGTGTCTGAGGTGCTGATTTTTCTCTGAAACCATCCTGCTGCTGTAATTTCGTCTTGATTGCAGTGATCACAAATCACACAGCCTGGGAATGTACTCCAGCCATTCATTGGCTGTTGTTAGGATTCTGAAACAGGTCATAGTGATTGATTACTCCAACAACTGCAAGTCAGATTTTTTTGGCATTTCTGTGACATTGATATAGGGGTGCTCCGGGGGCAGATCACCGCTCGCCGGAAGCAGTATCGGCCAATACCGATCACTGATCACAGGGGTGAAGTCTTCTATTTATCGTGTAGCATTATTTAACTATACTTACCACCAGGGGTGTAACGGTACACAGAAGCCACAGTTCTGTACGTACCTCGGTTTTGGGGTCACGGTTCGGTACGTGTACGGTACAACAGGAAAAAAGCAACAAAAATCCCAAATGCATAAGGCTAGGTTTCTTTTAATTTATTTTGAACAGACAGTAGTGCAAGTTGTACTCAGTTCCGCTGTCATATAATCCCCCCCTGAGATAGTTGGTACAGCCTGGTCCTGTAGAGCATCAAACAGTAAATAACAGTGAACACTGCATGTGGGCGCATAGCTGCTGAAATGTAGATGCCAATTGCTTCTGTAATGGTTGTGGCCATGTCTGGTTTCAAATCTAGAGACTCTGTTAGAGACACAACTTTACTTAGTTTAAATAGTTTGGAAAAATAAATAAAACTTTATGAAAATAAAACAAAAATTTGAATAAAAGCCAAATGTGCACAACACACCAAGTTACAACAGTAACTGATGAGGCAACAAAAATCAATTCCAATAGATGGAACAAAATATTACTCCAACAATAAAACTGCAACATAAAAAGGCTATAGCCAATATATAAATAAAGCTTACTTCTTAAGCAGCATCATTGACTACATCTAAATCTAAATGCACAAAATATTCCGGTCTTTGCCCTTATTCTGAAAAAGACTATATTCTTACTAAGCTGTACACATGGCTAATGAACATTAATATTCCACAAATATTCACACTTGCATGCAGCCATCACTCTCTCTCCCTACGGGGAGGGACGGGCACTGCTCCACAGTGCGTCAGGGGTCTGTGGCGATGTCCGACAAGAAATATGGGCTTTTCTTTTGTGCATGCATCTCTACCTCAGCCTTGTAAACTGTTGGTTTGTGTACAACAACCACAGCAACGCACAGAGCTGAAAGTAAACAGGCAAGATTGGCCGTAAACTGCGGCAAAAACTCAAAGTGAGACACATATTCTGAATGCGTTGTATACATGTATGCTGTTTACATTCCCTGTATCAAATTTGGATGAGTTCATGAATTCTGATGAGGTTCGTGGTGTTGAAACCTTTTGCTTGCATTCCTCTGCGAGGAATTTCCTTGGAACACACGTCGCAAATTGCTAATTTATTGTCCGTTGCAGATACGTGCCAGACTGGCCACGCCATTTAGCTGCGCATAGTGATGCTGCGTTCAATGCGCACTGGGAGATGGAGAATTTTGCGGTCGCGTGTGATCGGCTCTTTTGATCGGGCTTTATTGAGGCCACCATTCAAACCGATTGGCACGCATATCGGCCGATCCTTATCGGTGACCGATCGATCGGAGCACCCTTACATTGATGGATAGGGACGAAAGGTGTCAGTATGCTCAAATCCAATTATGTCAAAAGGCTAAAGACATTGATGGAGTTGCATTTGTTTGTACACATGAAAGGTGACAGTTGTTATAGTGAAAAAATGAGTACATAACATATAATAGATATATAATGGAGATCTGATTATGATTATCCCATTGTCTGTTTCAAAAAGTTAAAAGGGTCACAGATGGTGTTCAATCATCTGAGAAGCACTTTGGATGAAGCATACTGACACCTTATGAGGTGTGAGACACTGTTCTTCCAGTGAGGTGTGAAACAAGAACACTGGCATCAAGTGGGACACCATGGGGGCAAATGATAAAAAGCCAGGAATAGTCGGTGTTGCTAATAATGTTTTTGGGCCCTTTAAGTTTGAGACTTAATTATCTCACAATCTAGTATTCTGTCATATTAAATGGTGATCATACATAGTTAAGCCTGTTAGCTTGCTTCATTTTTCTGCAACACTCTGATTAGTTATTTTAATTCTTTTTAATTCATGCACTAAATCTTTTGTACGGTTGCTACAGATTTTATGCGTTTAATTTCCCCCACCAGAGCAAGAAATGCACTATGCACTGATGAATGGTGGTGTGTTCTGGCAGCTGGTATTGACATGAAGTCAGCTCAGCCACCGAGCGGGAAAATGGAGAGAAAAAGGGCGGGGGTCAATGAATTATTAATGCCTTGCTCTGCCCACTATATGGCCTATGTGTCATGTTGATGGCTTGCCTTAACAATTCCTGTTTCATGCTGCTCCCTAAAACATCAGTGCATAGTGTTCTCCTCTTTCTTTCTACAATATTAGATGTGACCCTTTTTCAGAGACTATACAATATCTACATTCAGCTATAAGGTCACAGTAGTTTTTCAGACATTAGCCTACCCTCAAGTGTATCAGAGAGCCACCAAGGAACCATGACCTTTCCTTCCTTTGCTAAATGCCTTTAATTCAATTTTGCAGTCAGTTAATCATTACAAGAAAAAAGTGACTGTGCTCACCCAGAAGTTGTACATCGCCTCCACTCCCAGCCCCTTTCTCACAAATGTGACTCAAGGCACCTTTTCTATGGAGCAAAAATACGAGGACAGTAGGGCTGGGACGATTCATTTTTCTCCTGCTTCAATTCTGTCACAATTCTTGGGTGCCGATTTGATATGTTGGGGTTTTTTTTAAACTTTTTTAACACTGGACCGTGGGGGAAAAATTGTATCATACACTTCTAGAGAAATCTCTAAATTGATAGAGTACCACAGTCGACAAGATGTGCACTCGCGTTGATCGTATAACCGCTACCACAATACCATAACATGACCGAGTTTGCATGCAGCTTTAGCCTGTTTGTCTCACTTTGCTTCTCCTGACTATGTCTGAAACCCAAACTGTTTCCATACTTTACTCTATGTGCTGTGTTTACCATGCTTTGTATTAAAATGTGAGGGTGCAGGTC
This sequence comes from Heterobranchus longifilis, assembly GCA_028570985.1. Classification (NCBI taxonomy): domain Eukaryota; kingdom Metazoa; phylum Chordata; class Actinopteri; order Siluriformes; family Clariidae; genus Heterobranchus; species Heterobranchus longifilis. The sequence continues at coordinate 7,777 of JAOVVB010043061.1, forward strand.
GTATCTCGGTGGATCTTGGACTGTCCGCTATTTCCTGCTTTCTAGCTTCGCTTTGTTTTTCTTGGAGCGGATATGACATCACGTTACTCAAGACTATCACAATAAAATCGTTAAGTTCCTCCTAACTCTGCATCAATGAAGCAATTGGATCGATTCTGGCATTTAAAAAATATATATTTTAATAATCGACCCAAAAAAATTGCGATACTTAGGTGAATCGATTTTCTAGGACAGACTGGAAGTATTGCAAGAATTACTTTTTCATGCCAGCAGTTCAGGATGCACAAAGACATTCATGCATTGGAAGACAGACTAACTTTCAGGACAGAGGATGTTGTCTGAAATGCAGATTTCAATCCCAGATTTCTATGCCACCCATCGCAGTACAACAGTGCTCCACATCAGTCTTCTCAGTAACAGCACTAAGACAAGAGTGAGTGAGTGAGTGAGGGAGTGAGTGAATGAGGTTACAGATTAAAAAAAAAAACACCAGGATAGCTATTCTGAAATTACACAGACAGTCGGCAAACATGATATGTGGTGTAGGTAATAGGTAATGAGCCAGGCGAATGCTCACCAATAGCTGTGGTCAAGGCCTGTGAACTGTGGGCTTCTATAAATGGATGTAAATAGGAGTTTAGTGGTGTGTAATCAGAAGGTAGCAGGGAGGACAGGATGAATAATTCACATGGTCTCTCGCTCTCATCTTTTTACTCTCTACTGGCATTTTTCTGTGATGCACACACACAAACACACATACGAATATAAGTACAATTGTGCTACCTGACCTCAGCCCAACAGCTCCTGACAAAGTGTCATATTTTGGGTCAGGTTTTATATATATATACTTTCTTTTAACTAACTAAAAAAATCCCAGTGTTGCAACGTGTTTATTGCACAAGTTGATATTGCGATGATGATAAAAAAAAAAGATATATTGTGCATCTCTGTGTGCAACCCCTGTGTTCCATGTGGAAAAAAGAAAAAGACAGTAATGTGGCTAATGTGTTGCATTAGCTAGTAAGCTATCAGTCAGTAATGCAAAAACTAAAGGATGCTTGAAAAGTCCCCAATCATTTACTGTAGGGAAAGTTGGAAAACACGTCATCAATAGCAATAAGAAAATGTGTCAATAGAATGTTCAATAGTTTCACTTAAATGCAATGCATTAAATGAAACGTCAGGAAAACAGATGGCTTTGCAGCATGTAAATAAACAGCCAGACCTCCGTCTCCTCTCTCCTAAATTAACACACATTCCTTTTTTTCATATTGACTATCAAGCAACACTTCATTAAACTGTCAGATTTTGTAGTTCAGCGGGACGTTCAGCGGGACGTTCAGGGTGACAGCGACATTCACGTAACTTAATATAGTAAACAAACCAAGTTAGCCCTCAAGCTAATGTGTACTAAATACGCTAACGACAGATCGGAAATGTGCAACATTATTTGCCGACACAAGGTATCAAAGACAAGCCAGAGATTATATCATATTATGTTGCTGTGAGCTGTAAATTCACTGCTTCTAAGCAGGAGGCAGAAGATTGCTGCCTGCCTCTGTCACACAGACTCACCCTGGGACAGTCCGCAGCTCTGCAGCTGAGTTAAAGCAGAGCAGAAAGTGAAGAGGTTTCACTCTGCAGCTAATAAATCGAAATGTCCCCAGAATTACACTCAGCTATCAGGGTGCAGTTTTAGTAAATGCATATATTTATGTTTTTCAGTGTTGTGTTACTGTAACATTAAAAGTATTACCTGTGTGCCTTGATAAAGTGGAAAATTCAAAGTGAGGTGGTTAAATTAAAATAAAGTGGTGAAATTCAACCTTTTTTCTCCCTGTAATTTTTTAAAATAGGTCATTCAAAATTATCAATAATTGTCATTATCGACTGATATGAAATATTTTATGGTGATACATTTTTCAGTTATATCACCCAGCCCTAATGGAAAGCTTCTTCATTTTAAGAACATCTGGGCAATTTTGGAAAAAAGGCAAAGCTGATCTTTATGAGAACGAACAGGTGAAGCAGATGGTTTATAATTAGGAGAAGCTATTGTGACACAAGCTGGTAGTTGGCTGTAATTTGTGCAATTGCCACTAAACATGCACCCAAAGAGACTTATTGGTAATTAAAGCCATTTGTGTTTTGGCCCATCGACACCATACAATATTTTTTTTTAGCCATGCCAGAGGCTGAATATGTTGCAGGTCGATCCATCACCTTGGTCCACAAATATTGCAACAACTATTGGATGAATTGCCATGAAATTTTGTACAGAAATTCATCGACCACAGATAATGTATCCTACTGACTTCAGTGATGCCTTGAATTTCTCTCCAGTGCCACCAGAGGTTCGCACTGGTGGTTTTGAGTGAAATGTTTCAACAAGTATTGGATGGATTCACATTATTACTATTATTATACTAATTCTTAGTCGACTAACACCGATACGATTTTGTCGACTAATCGATTCGTTGATTTAATCGACAGATCTGCAGGGTTGGACATTCCCTTTTTGTCCACTTGCCACTGTGGCTGGTGGATTCCAAAATCTTCCAGCCACTCAATAGTTTATTATTGGGGTTTTTTTGGCTGGTGAGTGAAGTAAATTTAGCAGCCATTTGTATATTTTACCAGCATCTGACTGGTGGTTGGTGCTAATTTCCAACCCTGGATCTCTAAAACTGAGTTTCTCCACAAAGAATCATGCAAAAGCACCATTTCAAATCTTGTGTTTACCAGAGATCTGCTCATACTTGGAAATACGTCATTCATCATGAAAATACATTAAAAATTACTAATTGACTAAAGAAGTCTTTGTCGACTGAGACCAAAATGACCGATTAATTGACTAATGGGGCAGCCCTGAAATTTTTATTTGTCCAGTGCTTTGGTTCATGACTAAATTAATACAAAACTAATGACATTCCCATTGTGGGGCTTTTTTGTCTTTATGATAGTACAGCTTAAGGTTGACAGGAAAGAGGCAAGAGAGGAAGGGGATGACATGCAGCAAAGGGGTTACCCAACCCAGGTTACCACGGCAACGACCCAGCCCCTGCACATGGGGCACACATGCTCCACCAGGTGAGCTACCAGGGAGCCCCAAAACTAATGACATTCCCATCAGTCTCAGGTATACTTTGTATTTAGAGCTATTGCAAATGTTAGCATGTTAACATGCTTAAACTAAGAATGTGAACATAGTCATTTTTATATTGTGCCATTGTGTTGCCTTTTTGCTAGTACAACATCACAGAGATGTTAGCGTGGCTGCAGACGCTTAGTGTTATTTCATTAGAGTATTTCTGTGTGTTTAATGAAGGCCTTGACAAAGCACACGTACGCACCACCCACCCACTCACACACGCACGAACGCACGCACACACACACACGTGCGCGTGAACACACACGTACCTTTCAATAAAGGAAATAAAATAAACGTGTGGTACCTTGGCGAGTCGCACCTGCAGCATCAGTCTGCCAGTCTCCGTTGTAGAACAAGGTGACAGGCAGGTGTCAGATAGCGTGAGCTGTCCAGTGTGGCCCACGGTGCCCAGTGTTGACTTGGTACAGCAGCTTGTAGTAATAATACATCTTCAGGGTTTCCACGCCGAAAACGATTAACCGATACTGTCGATACTGTAAACTGGGTTAGCTATACCGTGGCTATGAGTCCATTCACTTTGCTAGTAGATGCTAACGTATGCACCCACTTAACTAACAAGCTAGCATACACAAGTGCACAACTTTATGAAAACTTCGAGTAGAAAATCTCCAGCTGCTCGCAGAAAATATGCAGAATAGTACTGTCGAGAAGCTAGACACCGACTACATACCGCTACCGACTACATACCGCTACTTTACTCCGTCAGTTCACCCAAACACACGGCCTCCTTGTACTTCCTGTCCATACCTGCGATCCAACACACCTCAACCAATGAATGACCAGTATTACGACTCTTCAAAATAAAACAAAAATATTTATAACTAGCCTACATCAGTGTCTTTTAAACTTATTTATTACACTGTACTTTTTTTTAATCGTTCACGAAATCGCCTTTAACCACATTTATAACAATATCTCGTGTTTGTTTTGTAATTGAGTAAGTAACATGTATTTAGAAATAGTACATTTATCTTAACATCCCTTTTATTACAATGGTATTTTTTACCTGGTTACATTACGTTTAGGAAAATATCATGGTTTAGGTTAAAAATAAGTCAGTTTGTCATGCAAATTAACTTATGTAGCCTACATATGTAGTCAACATACATCAACGTTGACTTTTGGGTTCACACAGGTTTTGTTCACACAGTTTTGTAGGCCTATTTGTTTGACCCATAGGCTAGACCAGCCCTCCCGCCCGCTCTAAACAGACTTTTCTTTATACTACATCACCTGACTTCTGACTGAGTTGCTCTGAGCCTCTAATATTGCCTCTAATAAAGCCTGGTGTGTCTCATACAGTCACTAAAGGGTGCCTTGCGTTGGCATCAGACGCCGAGGGCCATGACAAAGTGTTGGTATTTAATGTGTTGGGAGTGAGAACGGTCTGGAGGAATATACATTAATACTAACCAGGGCTTTTTAAAATGTTGCCTTTAGCGTTTGTTTGCAGGAAACCAGACATGCCGTATGTCACCTTCAGTTTGTTATTAACCACTTAGCCAATCATGGCCCGTGGACTGATTACAAACAGCCCACGACTTGTCTCTCAAAATGTGTTATATGTGGCCCGCCACACAATATTGGTTAATCAAGCAAGTTCACGTTTGCATTTTTTCCATTCACCTCACGATGGCAGCACTTCTATCATTCAGTGTGTATACATGTACCAAGTAGGAACTACGCAGGCGGATAAACTGTTTTCATAAACAGATGGCAACAGACGTTTCCTGCTCGGTAGCAGACAGCAAAGAAGCATAAAGTTGACAGCGAATCAGGAGCGGTGGAAAATTAAATACTTTTTCACTGAAAGCCGAAACAGTTGCGTTTGTCTCATTTGCCAAGAGACTGACGCTGTTATGAAAGAGTTCAATATGAAGAGACATTACAAGACAAAGCATAATCCATAGCAGCGGCTGTCCTGCAATGAACGGGTAGAGAAAGTGAAACAGGTAGCCTAGCCTCCCAGCGGCTGCTTTTTTTTACACGGGCGAAGGTTTCAAAGGAAAACACTACCAGCATGTGCATACACATCAGCACAATGTTCAGCCAGTGTGTGGAGTGCACGTGGATGAGCAGTGTGGAGAAAAAAATTGGCAGCACAGGTGAAAGAGGGGAAGAAGAAAAGGAGAAGCTGGGAGGGAAAGCACTGAAAGGAGAAATGCCCTGGAGAAAAGTGCTGCTAAATGCTGCAAAATTACAGACATGTTCATGAGCATTTTCCCTTCCCGAGTTGATTCTGTGTTTTAAAAACACGAATGAATAGCATCAATACTGAATCATGCTAGGTAGGAAGTTTTGTAAGTAATTGCAAAGAGTAAAACAGTAAACAGAACACAACAGTTACAGTATGTGGGCTGGGCTGACATTAGATTCCCAGGCTGAATTATTATCACAGTCCAGCCCTGCTCTTCAGCCATGATGGATGTACACAACGAGAGGAAGAAAGAAAAGCAGACTAGAGAAGAAATCTGTGAAAGTTTCAGCTTAATGACTCTGTGGACATCTCACCATTCATATATCTCCTCATTATTTCAGTATGATGTTCAAAGATGTTTTTACTGACTATTGATTTAGTATGTAAGAATGCCCTCAATGTGACTCTTATTTCTTTGGAACTAAATGTTTTTAAGCGCAGACACAGATGCAAATGAAACATTTCTAAACATTATTATTTAAACAACACTGTTTTGTGCAGCTTCATCTGAACTCCAACGTTATTATAAAGCCCTCATATCACAGTTGGTTAAGAAGCACGTTTAATAACGGAGAGCTTGTGACTTTGAATCCAGTCTGTATTCATTCGATTTTTTTTAAGTATGACTTCTTTGTGCTGCTTTGAGCTAAATACTAACATCACTTTTTATTTTTCAGAGGCGACACTGTCTTTGTTGCTGATGAGCTCACCAAACTTAGAAAGTTTGTTTTTGGATTTCTTTTATCTTTTCAATAAAAGACAGCCATTACTTTCATCATATTTTAGAGATGTTTTGTGGCAGTTATAAGGAGAGTCTACCCCACTAGTAGGCATTGAAACTGTCACAAATGCATTTCAACACTGTTATCCAGTCCAGCACTAAGTGGGTATGGGTGGACAGCAGATTTGAGGATTAACAACATCGTTAGCAATATAGTAATTACATCGCAACATTATACACAATGATGTGAAATCACGTTCACATTTCAGGTGAGTAGCTAACACTGCCATCACAAACTAGTGAACATAAAGCGTTATAAAGTGTTATGGTGTCGATGAAGATACAAGGAGAGGAAGAGAAAGGAATTGGTGTAGAGCAATTTCAAATTTACAGGGAAAATCATAATTCCTCAGGGAGAAGGTGATGTGAGTTTTTTCCTGAAAAAATGAGTTGTCAACAGGAAGGAGAGAAGGAAGGTCATTTATTCACCGTGCGGCTACCAGGAGGGAGCAGAGTTGAGAGTAGATAACCAAGCAGGAGGGCGGCTAAGTGGCCTCTGAAAGCAGAATACAGAGACCGTGAGACTGTAGGAGAGGAGAGTGACGAAGGGCAATTAATGAAGGTTGAGTTGAGGAGCAGCATCCTGAATGAGTTGTAGTTGTTGAAGGGAATCTTTTGGGAGGATGTCAAAGAGTAGTGATCCTTGTTGAGATTCTTGACTCTTCAAGTCTGTTTAAAAAAACCTTCTTCCAAATCTATATATAGATATACTTTTGAGTTACTGTTCAAATAATCTAAAGTTTACTGTTACATTAAAAAAAACTTTTCTCTTAGGAATGATACCAAGATGGTAGAGGAGTTTCTATTAAATGAAATCAAGACAATGATGTAAGTCAGTGGTTTTCAACCTTTTTGAGTCACGACCCCTCCAGAATAATTAGTCAGTGTTTGCGAATTCCCCCCAAATATCACTGGGACATTTAATTCACATCACCCCAATGCAAATTGCTCAACCTGTCTGCACCTCTTTTGTCACTATCAAAATCTGTAAATACATTTTAGCACCACACATATTGCTGACAAGTGGTTTAATGCTGTTTGGTCTCTCTCTCTCTCTCTCTATGTATATATATATATATATATATATATATATATACACACATACATACA